>CAXKVX010002431.1:0-48437 GCA_964058865.1 Eleocharis quinqueflora
ACTTCATCTATTGGTGGTAACCATTCAAGAAAACATCACAAAGCATCTTATGCTTCCATCATAAGTGTTTCTCAAGAGTACTTCATTTATGGGTGGTAACCATTAAAGAAACACCACAATACATCTTATCTTACTATGCGAAGTATTTCCAATAGGGGTACTTCATTTATTAGTGGTAAACCTTTCAAAGAAACTCCACAAAGCATCATATCTTACTACGAGAAGAGTTTCTTCTTCGAGTTCTTCTTTTAAGTGTTGTAACCATTCATCAAAACGCCACAAAGAAGAAAAGGATACCACTCTATGTGGTTCATCTCCGTGTACATCATTTATGGACGTAATCAATCAAGATACACTACAAAGTATCTAATCCTACTACGAGAAGTGTTTCTTATCTGAGTACTTCATTTCTGGGTGATAACCATTAAAGAAAACACCACAAAGCATCTTAACCTTCTACGAGAAGTGTTTCAGACCCGATTACTTCATTTATGGTGCTAACCATTAATGAAAACAACACAAAGCATCTTATGCTTCTATGAGAAGTGTTTCTCATCATAGTACTTCATTTATGGGTATATACCATTAAAGAAAATACCACAAAGCATCTTATCCGACTTCGAGAATTGTTTCAGACCCGATTAATTCATTTATGGGTGGTAATCATTAAAGAAAACAACACAAAGCATCTTATGCTTCTATGACAAGTGTTTCTCATCATAGTACTTTATTTATGGGGAGAAACCATTAAAGAAAATACCACAAAGCTTCTTATCCGACTACGAGATGTGTTTCAGACCCGATTACTTAATTTATGGGGTAACCATTCAAGAAAACATCACAAAGCATCTAATGCTTCTATCAGAAGTGTTTCTCATCAGAGTACTTCATTTATGGGTGATAACCATTAAAGAAAATCACCACAAAGCATCTTATTCTACTACGAGAAGTGTTTCAAACCCGATTACTTCATTTATGGTTGGTAACCATTAGAGAAAACAACACAAAGCATCTAATGCTTCTATGAGAAGTATTTCTCATCATAGTACTTCATTTATTGTTACCATTAAAGAAATTACCACAAAGCATCATATCCGACTACGAGATGTGTTTCAGACCCGATTACTTAATTTATGGGGTAACCATTCAAAAAAACATCACAAAGCATCTAATGCTTCTATCAGAAGTGTTTCTCATCCGAGTACTTCATTTATGGGTGATAACCATTAAAGAAAATCACCACAAAGCATCTTATTCTACTACGAGAAGTGTTTCAAACTCGATTACTTCATTTATGGTTGGTAACCATTAGAGAAAACAACACAAAGCATCTAATGCTTCTATGAGAAGTATTTCTCATCATAGTACTTCATTTATTGTTACCATTAAAGAAATTACCACAAAGCATCATATCCGACTACGAGATGTGTTTCAGACCCGATTACTTCATTTATGGGTGGTAACCATTCAAGAAAACATCACAAAGCATCTTATGCTTCTACAAGAAGTGTTTCTCATCGGAGTACTTCATTTATGGGTGATAACCATTAAAGAAAACGTCACAAAGCATCTTATCCTACTACTAGAAGTGTTTCAGACCCGATTACTTCATTTATTGGTGGTAACCATTAAAGAATACATCACAAAGCATCTTATGCTTCTATGAGAAGTGTTTCTCATCATAGTACTTCATTTATGGGTAGAAATCACTAAAGAAAACACCACAAAGCGTCATATCCGACTACAAGAAGTGTTTCAGACCCGATTACTTCATCTATTGGTGGTAACCATTCAAGAAAACATCACAAAGCATCTTATGCTTCCATCATAAGTGTTTCTCAAGAGTACTTCATTTATGGGTGGTAACCATTAAAGAAACACCACAATACATCTTATCTTACTATGCGAAGTATTTCCAATAGGGGTACTTCATTTATGAGTAGTAAACCTTTCAAAGAAACTCCACAAAGCATCATATCTTACTACGAGAAGAGTTTCTTCTTCGAGTTCTTCTTTTAAGTGTTGTAACCATTCATCAAAATGCCACAAAGAAGAAAAGGATACCACTCTATGTGGTTCATCTCCGTGTACATCATTTACGGACGTAATCAATCAAGATACACTACAAAGTATCTAATCCTACTACAAGAAGTGTTTCTTATCTGAGTACTTCATTTCTGGGTGATAACCATTAAAGAAAACACCACAAAGCTTCTTATCCTACTACGAGAAGTGTTTCAGACCCGATTACTTCATTTATGGGTGGTAACCATTCAAGAAAACATCACAAAGCATCTTATGCTTCTACAAGAAGTGTTTCTCATCGGAGTACTTCATTTATGGGTGATAACCATTAAAGAAAACGTCACAAAGCATCTTATCCTACAACTAGAAGTGTTTCAAACCCGATTACTTCATTTATTGGTGGTAACCATTAAAGAATACATCACAAAGCATCTTATGCTTCTATGAGAAGTGTTTCTCATCATAGTACTTCATTTATGGGTAGAAATCATTAAAGAAAACACCACAAAGCGTCTTATCCGACTACGAGAAGTGTTTCAGACCCGATTACTTCATTTATTGGTGGTAACCATTCAAGAAAACATCACAAATCATCTTATGCTTCTATCAGAAGTGTTTCTCATTAGAGTACTTCATTTATGGGTGGTAACCATTAAATTAACACCACAATACATCTTATCCTACTATGCGAAGTATTTCAAGTAGGGGTACTTCATTTATGAGTAGTAAACATTTCAAAGAAACTCCACAAAGCATCATATCTTACTACGAGAATAGTTTCTTCTTCGAGTTCTTCTTTTAAGTGTTGTAACCATTCATCAAAATGCCACAAAGAAGAAAAGGATACCACTCTATGTGGTTCATCTCCGTGTACATCATTTATGGACGAAATCAATCAAGATACACTACAAAGTACCTAATCCTACTACGAGAAGTGTTTCTTATCTGAGTACTTCATTTCTGGGTGATAACCATTAATGAAAACACCACAAAGCATCTTATCCTACTACGAGAAGTGTTTCAGACCCGATTACTTCTTTTATGGGTGGTAACCATTAAAGAAAACAACACAAAACATCTTATGCTTCTATGGCAAGTGTTTCTCATCATAGTACTTCATTTATGGGGAGAAACCATTAAAGAAAACACCACAAAGCTTCTTATCCGACTACGAGATGTGTTTCAGACCCGATTACTTTATTTTTGGGTGTTAACCATTCAAGAAAACATCACAAAGCATCTTATGCTTCTACAAGAAGTGTTTCTCATCGGAGTACTTCATCTTTGGGTGATAACCATTAAAGAAAAAACCACAAAACATCTTATCCTACTACGAGAAGTGTTTCAGACCCATTTACTTCATTTATGGATGGTAACCATTAATGAAAACAACACAAAGCATCTTATGCTTCTATGAGAAGTGTTTCTCATCATAGTACTTCATTTATGGGGAGAAACCATTAAAGAAATCACCACAAAGCATCTTATCCGACTACGAGAAGTGTTTCAGACCCGATTACTTCATTTATTGGTGGTAACCATTCAAGAAAACATCACAAATTATCTTATGCTTCGATCAGAAGTGTTTCTCATTAGAGTACTTCATTTATGAGTGGTAACCATTAAAGTAACACCACAATACATCTTATCCTACTATGCGAAGTATTTCAAGTAGGGGTACTTCATTTATGAGTGGTAAACCTTTCAAAGAAACTCCACAAAGCATCATATCTTACTACGAGAAGAGTTTCTTCTTCGAGTTCTTCTTTTAAGTGTTGTAACCATTCATCAAAACGCCACAAAGAAGAAAAGGATACCACTCTATGTGGTTCATCTCCGTGTACATCATTTATGGACGTAATCAATCAAGATACACTACAAAGTATCTAATCCTACTACGAGAAGTGTTTCTGATCTGAGTACTTCATTTCTGGTTGATAACCATTAATGAAAACACCACAAAGCATCTTATCCTACTACGAGAAGTGTTTCAGACCCGATTACTTCTTTTATGGGTGGTAACCATTAAAGAAAACAACACAAAACATCTTATGATTCTATGGCAAGTGTTTCTCATCATAGTACTTCATTTATGGGGAGAAACCATTAAAGAAATCACCACAAAGCATCTTATCCGACTACGATATGTGTTTCCGACCCGATTACTTCATTTATGGGTGGTAACCATTCAAGAAAACATCACAAAGCATCTTATGCTTCTACAAGAAGTGTTTCTCATCGGAGTACTTCATTTATGGGTGATAACCATTAAAGAAAACGTCACAAAGCATCTTATCCTACAACTAGAAGTGTTTCAAACCCGATTACTTCATTTATTGGTGGTAACCATTAAAGAATACATCACAAAGCATCTTATGCTTCTATGAGAAGTGTTTCTCATCATACTACTTCATTTATGGGTAGAAATCATTAAAGAAAACACCACAAAGCGTCTTATCCGACTACGAGAAGTGTTTCAGACCCGATTACTTCTTTTTTGGGTGGTAACCATTAAAGAAAACAACACAAAACATCTTATGGTTCTATGGCAAGTGTTTCTCATCATAGTACTTCATTTATGGGGAGAAACCATTAAAGAAAACACCACAAAGCTTCTTATCCGACTACGAGATGTGTTTCAGACCCGATTACTTCATTTATGCGTGTTAACCATTCAAGAAAACATCACAAAGCATCTTATGCTTCTAAAAGAAGTGTTTCTCATCGGAGTACTTCATTTATGGGTGATAACCATTAAAGAAAAAACCACAAAGCATCTTATCCTTCTAAGAGAAGTGTTTCAGACACGATTACTTCATTTATGGATGGTAACCATTAATGAAAACAACACAAAGCATCTTATGCTTCTATGAGAAGTGTTTCTCATCATAGTACTTCATTTATGGGGAGAAACCATTAAAGAAATCACCACAAAGCATCTTATCCGACTACGAGATGTGTTTCAGACCCGATTACTTCATTTATGGGTGGTAACCATTCAAGAAAACATCACAAAGCATCTTGTGCTTCTACAAGAAGTGTTTCTCATCGGAGTACTTCATTTATGGGTGATAACCATTAAAGAAAACGTCACAAAGCATCTTATCCTACTACTAGAAGTGTTTCAAACCCGATTACTTCATTTATTGGTGGTAACCATTCAAGAAAACATCACAAATTATCTTATGCTTCTATCAGAAGTGTTTCTCATTAGAGTACTTCATTTATGGGTGGTAACCATTAAATTAACACCACAATACATCTTATCCTACTATGCGAAGTATTTCAAGTAGGGGTACTTCATTTATGAGTAGTAAACCTTTCAAAGAAACTCCACAAAGCATCATATCTTACTACGAGAATAGTTTCTTCTTCGAGTTCTTCTTTTAAGTGTTGTAACCATTCATCAAAATGCCACAAAGAAGAAAAGGATACCACTCTATGTGGTTCATCTCCGTGTACATCATTTATGGACGTAATCAATCAAGATACACAACAAAGTATCAAATCCTACTACGAGAAGTGTTTCTCATCGGAGTACTTCATTTCTGGGTGATAACCATTAAAGAAAAAACCACAAAGCATCTTATCCTTCTACGAGAAGTGTTTCAGACCCGATTACTTCATTTATGGATGGTAACCATTAATGAAAACCACACAAAGCATCTTATGCTTCTATGAGAAGTGTTTCTCATCATAGTACTTCATTTATGGGGAGAAACCATTAAAGAAATCACCACAAAGCATCTTATCCGACTACGAGATGTGTTTCAGACCCGATTACTTCATTTATGGGTGGTAACCATTCAAGAAAACATCACAAAGCATCTTATGCTTCTACAAGAAGTGTTTCTCATCGGAGTACTTCATTTATGGGTGATAACCATTAAAGAAAACGTCACAAAGCATCTTATCCTACTACTAGAAGTGTTTCAAACCCGATTACTTCATTTATTGGTGGTAACCATTAAAGAATACATCACAAAGCATCTTATGCTTCTATGAGAAGTGTTTCTCATCATACTACTTCATTTATGGGTAGAAATCATTAAAGAAAACACCACAAAGCGTCTTATCCGACTACGAGAAGTGTTTCAGACCCGATTACTTCTTTTATGGGTGGTAACCATTAAAGAAAACAACACAAAACATCTTATGCTTCTATGGCAAGTGTTTCTCATCATAGTACTTCATTTATGGGGAGAAACCATTAAAGAAAACACCACAAAGCTTCTTATCCGACTACGAGATGTGTTTCAGACCCGATTACTTCATTTATGCGTGTTAACCATTCAAGAAAACATCACAAAGCATCTTATGCTTCTACAAGAAGTGTTTCTCATCGGAGTACTTCATTTATGGGTGATAACCATTAAAGAAAAAACCACAAAGCATCTTATCCTTCCACGAGAAGTGTTTCAGACACGATTACTTCATTTATGGATGGTAACCATTAATGAAAACAACACAAAGCATCTTATGCTTCTATGAGAAGTGTTTCTCATCATAGTACTTCATTTATGGGCAGAAACCATTAAAGAAATCACCACAAAGCAAGTTATCCGACTACGAGATGTGTTTCAGACCCGATTACTTCATTTATGGGTGGTAACCATTCAAGAAAACATCACAAAGCATCTTATGCTTCTACAAGAAGTGTTTCTCATCGGAGTACTTCATTTATGGGTGATAACCATTAAAGAAAACGTCACAAAGCATCTTATCCTACTACTAGAAGTGTTTCAAACCCGATTACTTCATTTATTGGTGGTAACCATTAAAGAATACATCACAAAGCATCTTATGCTTCTATGAGAAGTGTTTCTCATCATAGTACTTCATTTATGGGTAGAAATCAATAAAGAAAACACCACAAAGCGTCTTATCCGACTACGAGAAGTGTTTCAGACCCGATTACTTCATTTATTGGTGGTAACCATTCAAGAAAACATCACAAATCATCTTATGCTTCTATCAGAAGTGTTTCTCATTAGAGTACTTCATTTATGGGTGGTAACCATTAAATTAACACCACAAAGCTTCTTATCCGACTACGAGATGTGTTTCAGACCCGATTACTTCATTTATGCGTGTTAACCATTCAAGAAAACATCACAAAGCATCTTATGCTTCTACAAGAAGTGTTTCTCATCGGAGTACTTCATTTATGGGTGATAACCATTAAAGAAAAAACCACAATGCATCTTATCTTTCTACGAGAAGTGTTTCAGACCCGATTACTTCATTTATGGATGGTAACCATTAAGGAAAACAACACAAAGCATCTTATGCTTCTATGAGAAGTGTTTCTCATCATAGTACTTCATTTATGGGCAGAAACCATTAAAGAAATCACCACAAAGCAAGTTATCCGACTACGAGATGTGTTTCAGACCCGATTACTTCATTTATGGGTGGTAACCATTCAAGAAAACATCACAAAGCATCTTATGCTTCTACAAGAAGTGTTTCTCATCGGAGTACTTCATTTATGGGTGATAACCATTAAAGAAAACGTCACAAAGCATCTTATCCTACTACTAGATGTGTTTCAAACCCGATTACTTCATTTATTGGTGGTAACCATTAAAGAATACATCACAAAGCATCTTATGCTTCTATGAGAAGTGTTTCTCATCATAGTACTTCATTTATGGGTAGAAATCATTAAAGAAAACACCACAAAGCGTCTTATCCGACTACGAGAAGTGTTTCAGACCCGATTACTTCTTATATGGGTGGTAACCATTAAAGAAAACAACACAAAACATCTTATGGTTCTATGGCAAGTGTTTCTCATCATAGTACTTCATTTATGGGGAGAAACCATTAAAGAAAACACCACAAAGCTTCTTATCCGACTACGAGATGTGTTTCAGACCCGATTACTTCATTTATGCGTGTTAACCATTCAAGAAAACATCACAAAGCATCTTATGCTTCTACAAGAAGTGTTTCTCATCGGAGTACTTCATTTATGGGTGATAACCATTAAAGAAAAAACCACAAAGCATCTTATCCTTCTAAGAGAAGTGTTTCAGACACGATTACTTCATTTATGGATGGTAACCATTAATGAAAACAACACAAAGCATCTTATGCTTCTATGAGAAGTGTTTCTCATCATAGTACTTCATTTATGGGGAGAAACCATTAAAGAAATCACCACAAAGCATCTTATCCGACTACGAGATGTGTTTCAGACCCGATTACTTCATTTATGGGTGGTAACCATTCAAGAAAACATCACAAAGCATCTTATGCTTCTACAAGAAGTGTTTCTCATCGGAGTACTTCATTTATGGGTGATAACCATTAAAGAAAACGTCACAAAGCATCTTATCCTACTACTAGAAGTGTTTCAAACCCGATTACTTCATTTATTGGTGGTAACCATTAAAGAATACATCACAAAGCATCTTATGCTTCTATGAGAAGTGTTTCTCATCATAGTACTTCATTTATGGGTAGAAATCATTAAAGAAAACAACACAAAACATCTTATGCTTCTATGGCAAGTGTTTCTCATCATAGTACTTCATTTATGGGGAGAAACCATTAAAGAAAACACCACAAAGCTTCTTATCCGACTACGAGATGTGTTTCAGACCCGATTACTTCATTTATGCGTGTTAACCATTCAAGAAAACATCACAAAGCATCTTATGCTTCTACAAGAAGTGTTTCTCATCGGAGTACTTCATTTATGGGTGATAACCATTAAAGAAAAAACCACAAAGCATCTTATCCTTCTAAGAGAAGTGTTTCAGACACGATTACTTCATTTATGGATGGTAACCATTAATGAAAACAACACAAAGCATCTTATGCTTCTATGAGAAGTGTTTCTCATCATAGTACTTCATTTATGGGGAGAAACCATTAAAGAAAACACCACAAAGCTTCTTATCCGACTACGAGATGTGTTTCAGACCCGATTACTTCATTTATGCGTGTTAACCATTCAAGAAAACATCACAAAGCATCTTATGCTTCTACAAGAAGTGTTTCTCATCGGAGTACTTCATTTATGGGTGATAACCATTAAAGAAAAAACCACAAAGCATCTTATCCTTCTAAGAGAAGTGTTTCAGACACGATTACTTCATTTATGGATGGTAACCATTAATGAAAACAACACAAAGCATCTTATGCTTCTATGAGAAGTGTTTCTCATCATAGTACTTCATTTATGGGGAGAAACCATTAAAGAAATCACCACAAAGCATCTTATCCGACTACGAGATGTGTTTCAGACCCGATTACTTCATTTATGGGTGGTAACCATTCAAGAAAACATCACAAAGCATCTTATGCTTCTACAAGAAGTGTTTCTCATCGGAGTACTTCATTTATGGGTGATAACCATTAAAGAAAACGTCACAAAGCATCTTATCCTACTACTAGAAGTGTTTCAAACCCGATTACTTCATTTATTGGTGGTAACCATTAAAGAATACATCACAAAGCATCTTATGCTTCTATGAGAAGTGTTTCTCATCATAGTACTTCATTTATGGGTAGAAATCATTAAAGAAAACACCACAAAGCGTCTTATCCGTCTACGAGAAGTGTTTCAGACCCGATTACTTCTTATATGGGTGGTAACCATTAAAGAAAACAACACAAAACATCTTATGCTTCTATGGCAAGTGTTTCTCATCATAGTACTTCATTTATGGGGAGAAACCATTAAAGAAAACACCACAAAGCTTCTTATCCGACTACGAGATGTGTTTCAGACCCGATTACTTCATTTATGCGTGTTAACCATTCAAGAAAACATCACAAAGCATCTTATGTTTCTACAAGAAGTGTTTCTCATCGGAGTACTTCATTTATGGGTGATAACCATTAAAGAAAAAACCACAATGCATCTTATCTTTCTACGAGAAGTGTTTCAGACCCGATTACTTCATTTATGGATGGTAACCATTAAGGAAAACAACACAAAGCATCTTATGCTTCTATGAGAAGTGTTTCTCATCATAGTACTTCATTTATGGGCAGAAACCATTAAAGAAATCACCACAAAGCAAGTTATCCGACTACGAGATGTGTTTCAGACCCGATTACTTCATTTATGGGTGGTAACCATTCAAGAAAACATCACAAAGCATCTTATGCTTCTACAAGAAGTGTTTCTCATCGGAGTACTTCATTTATGGGTGATAACCATTAAAGAAAACGTCACAAAGCATCTTATCCTACTACTAGAAGTGTTTCAAACCCGATTACTTCATTTATTGGTGGTAACCATTAAAGAATACATCACAAAGCATCTTATGCTTCTATGAGAAGTGTTTCTCATCATAGTACTTCATTTATGGGTAGAAATCATTAAAGAAAACACCACAAAGCGTCTTATCCGACTACGAGAAGTGTTTCAGACCCGATTACTTCATTTATTGGTGGTAACCATTCAAGAAAACATCACAAATCATCTTATGCTTCTATCAGAAGTGTTTCTCATTAGAGTACTTCATTTATGGGTGGTAACCATTAAATTAACACCACAATACATCTTATCCTACTATGCGAAGTATTTCAAGTAGGGGTACTTCATTTATGAGTAGTAAACCTTTCAAAGAAACTCCACAAAGCATCATATCTTACTACGAGAATAGTTTCTTCTTCGAGTTCTTCTTTTAAGTGTTGTAACCATTCATCAAAATGCCACAAAGAAGAAAAGGATACCACTCTATGTGGTTCATCTCCGTGTACATCATTTATGGACGTAATCAATCAAGATACACAACAAAGTATCAAATCCTACTACGAGAAGTGTTTCTCATCGGAGTACTTCATTTCTGGGTGATAACCATTAAAGAAAAAACCACAAAGCATCTTATCCTTCTACGAGAAGTGTTTCAGACCCGATTACTTCATTTATGGATGGTAACCATTAATGAAAACCACACAAAGCATCTTATGCTTCTATGAGAAGTGTTTCTCATCATAGTACTTCATTTATGGGGAGAAACCATTAAAGAAATCACCACAAAGCATCTTATCCGACTACGAGATGTGTTTCAGACCCGATTACTTCATTTATGGGTGGTAACCATTCAAGAAAACATCACAAAGCATCTTATGCTTCTACAAGAAGTGTTTCTCATCGGAGTACTTCATTTATGGGTGATAACCATTAAAGAAAACGTCACAAAGCATCTTATCCTACTACTAGAAGTGTTTCAAACCCGATTACTTCATTTATTGGTGGTAACCATTAAAGAATACATCACAAAGCATCTTATGCTTTTATGAGAAGTGTTTCTCATCATAGTACTTCATTTATGGGGAGAAACCATTAAAGAAAACACCACAAAGCTTCTTATCCGACTACGAGATGTGTTTCAGACCCGATTACTTCATTTATGGGTGTTAACCATTCAAGAAAACATCACAAAGCATCTTATGCTTCTACAAGAAGTGTTTCTCATCGGAGTACTTCATTTATGGGTGATAACCATTAAAGAAAACACCACAAAGCATCTTATCCTACTACGAGAAGTGTTTCAGACCCGATTACTTCATTTATGGATGGTAACCATTAATGAAAACAACACAAAGCATCTTATGCTTCTATGAGAAGTGTTTCTCATCATAGTACTTCATTTATGGGGAGAAACCATTAAAGAAATCACCACAAAGCATCTTATCCGACTACGAGATGTGTTTCAGACCCGATTACTTCATTTATGGGTGGTAACCATTCAAGAAAACATCACAAAGCATCTTATGCTTCTACAAGAAGTGTTTCTCATCGGAGTACTTCATTTATGGGTGATAACCATTAAAGAAAACGTCACAAAGCATCTTATCCTACTACTAGAAGTGTTTCAAACCCGATTACTTCATTTATTGGTGGTAACCATTCAAGAAAACATCACAAATTATCTTATGCTTCTATCAGAAGTGTTTCTCATTAGAGTACTTCATTTATGGGTGGTAACCATTAAATTAACACCACAATACATCTTATCCTACTATGCGAAGTATTTCAAGTAGGGGTACTTCATTTATGAGTAGTAAACCTTTCAAAGAAACTCCACAAAGCATCATATCTTACTACGAGAATAGTTTCTTCTTCGAGTTCTTCTTTTAAGTGTTGTAACCATTCATCAAAATGCCACAAAGAAGAAAAGGATACCACTCTATGTGGTTCATCTCCGTGTACATCATTTATGGACGTAATCAATCAAGATACACAACAAAGTATCAAATCCTACTACGAGAAGTGTTTCTCATCGGAGTACTTCATTTCTGGGTGATAACCATTAAAGAAAAAACCACAAAGCATCTTATCCTTCTACGAGAAGTGTTTCAGACCCGATTACTTCATTTATGGATGGTAACCATTAATGAAAACCACACAAAGCATCTTATGCTTCTATGAGAAGTGTTTCTCATCATAGTACTTCATTTATGGGGAGAAACCATTAAAGAAATCACCACAAAGCATCTTATCCGACTACGAGATGTGTTTCAGACCCGATTACTTCATTTATGGGTGGTAACCATTCAAGAAAACATCACAAAGCATCTTATGCTTCTACAAGAAGTGTTTCTCATCGGAGTACTTCATTTATGGGTGATAACCATTAAAGAAAACGTCACAAAGCATCTTATCCTACTACTAGAAGTGTTTCAAACCCGATTACTTCATTTATTGGTGGTAACCATTAAAGAATACATCACAAAGCATCTTATGCTTCTATGAGAAGTGTTTCTCATCATACTACTTCATTTATGGGTAGAAATCATTAAAGAAAACACCACAAAGCGTCTTATCCGACTACGAGAAGTGTTTCAGACCCGATTACTTCTTTTATGGGTGGTAACCATTAAAGAAAACAACACAAAACATCTTATGCTTCTATGGCAAGTGTTTCTCATCATAGTACTTCATTTATGGGGAGAAACCATTAAAGAAAACACCACAAAGCTTCTTATCCGACTACGAGATGTGTTTCAGACCCGATTACTTCATTTATGCGTGTTAACCATTCAAGAAAACATCACAAAGCATCTTATGCTTCTACAAGAAGTGTTTCTCATCGGAGTACTTCATTTATGGGTGATAACCATTAAAGAAAAAACCACAAAACATCTTATCCTTCCACGAGAAGTGTTTCAGACACGATTACTTCATTTATGGATGGTAACCATTAATGAAAACAACACAAAGCATCTTATGCTTCTATGAGAAGTGTTTCTCATCATAGTACTTCATTTATGGGCAGAAACCATTAAAGAAATCACCACAAAGCAAGTTATCCGACTACGAGATGTGTTTCAGACCCGATTACTTCATTTATGGGTGGTAACCATTCAAGAAAACATCACAAAGCATCTTATGCTTCTACAAGAAGTGTTTCTCATCGGAGTACTTCATTTATGGGTGATAACCATTAAAGAAAACGTCACAAAGCATCTTATCCTACTACTAGAAGTGTTTCAAACCCGATTACTTCATTTATTGGTGGTAACCATTAAAGAATACATCACAAAGCATCTTATGCTTCTATGAGAAGTGTTTCTCATCATAGTACTTCATTTATGGGTAGAAATCAATAAAGAAAACACCACAAAGCGTCTTATCCGACTACGAGAAGTGTTTCAGACCCGATTACTTCATTTATTGGTGGTAACCATTCAAGAAAACATCACAAATCATCTTATGCTTCTATCAGAAGTGTTTCTCATTAGAGTACTTCATTTATGGGTGGTAACCATTAAATTAACACCACAAAGCTTCTTATCCGACTACGAGATGTGTTTCAGACCCGATTACTTCATTTATGCGTGTTAACCATTCAAGAAAACATCACAAAGCATCTTATGCTTCTACAAGAAGTGTTTCTCATCGGAGTACTTCATTTATGGGTGATAACCATTAAAGAAAAAACCACAATGCATCTTATCTTTCTACGAGAAGTGTTTCAGACCCGATTACTTCATTTATGGATGGTAACCATTAAGGAAAACAACACAAAGCATCTTATGCTTCTATGAGAAGTGTTTCTCATCATAGTACTTCATTTATGGGCAGAAACCATTAAAGAAATCACCACAAAGCAAGTTATCCGACTACGAGATGTGTTTCAGACCCGATTACTTCATTTATGGGTGGTAACCATTCAAGAAAACATCACAAAGCATCTTATGCTTCTACAAGAAGTGTTTCTCATCGGAGTACTTCATTTATGGGTGATAACCATTAAAGAAAACGTCACAAAGCATCTTATCCTACTACTAGATGTGTTTCAAACCCGATTACTTCATTTATTGGTGGTAACCATTAAAGAATACATCACAAAGCATCTTATGCTTCTATGAGAAGTGTTTCTCATCATAGTACTTCATTTATGGGTAGAAATCATTAAAGAAAACACCACAAAGCGTCTTATCCGACTACGAGAAGTGTTTCAGACCCGATTACTTCTTATATGGGTGGTAACCATTAAAGAAAACAACACAAAACATCTTATGGTTCTATGGCAAGTGTTTCTCATCATAGTACTTCATTTATGGGGAGAAACCATTAAAGAAAACACCACAAAGCTTCTTATCCGACTACGAGATGTGTTTCAGACCCGATTACTTCATTTATGCGTGTTAACCATTCAAGAAAACATCACAAAGCATCTTATGCTTCTACAAGAAGTGTTTCTCATCGGAGTACTTCATTTATGGGTGATAACCATTAAAGAAAAAACCACAAAGCATCTTATCCTTCTAAGAGAAGTGTTTCAGACACGATTACTTCATTTATGGATGGTAACCATTAATGAAAACAACACAAAGCATCTTATGCTTCTATGAGAAGTGTTTCTCATCATAGTACTTCATTTATGGGGAGAAACCATTAAAGAAATCACCACAAAGCATCTTATCCGACTACGAGATGTGTTTCAGACCCGATTACTTCATTTATGGGTGGTAACCATTCAAGAAAACATCACAAAGCATCTTATGCTTCTACAAGAAGTGTTTCTCATCGGAGTACTTCATTTATGGGTGATAACCATTAAAGAAAACGTCACAAAGCATCTTATCCTACTACTAGAAGTGTTTCAAACCCGATTACTTCATTTATTGGTGGTAACCATTAAAGAATACATCACAAAGCATCTTATGCTTCTATGAGAAGTGTTTCTCATCATAGTACTTCATTTATGGGTAGAAATCATTAAAGAAAACAACACAAAACATCTTATGCTTCTATGGCAAGTGTTTCTCATCATAGTACTTCATTTATGGGGAGAAACCATTAAAGAAAACACCACAAAGCTTCTTATCCGACTACGAGATGTGTTTCAGACCCGATTACTTCATTTATGCGTGTTAACCATTCAAGAAAACATCACAAAGCATCTTATGCTTCTACAAGAAGTGTTTCTCATCGGAGTACTTCATTTATGGGTGATAACCATTAAAGAAAAAACCACAAAGCATCTTATCCTTCTAAGAGAAGTGTTTCAGACACGATTACTTCATTTATGGATGGTAACCATTAATGAAAACAACACAAAGCATCTTATGCTTCTATGAGAAGTGTTTCTCATCATAGTACTTCATTTATGGGGAGAAACCATTAAAGAAAACACCACAAAGCTTCTTATCCGACTACGAGATGTGTTTCAGACCCGATTACTTCATTTATGCGTGTTAACCATTCAAGAAAACATCACAAAGCATCTTATGCTTCTACAAGAAGTGTTTCTCATCGGAGTACTTCATTTATGGGTGATAACCATTAAAGAAAAAACCACAAAGCATCTTATCCTTCTAAGAGAAGTGTTTCAGACACGATTACTTCATTTATGGATGGTAACCATTAATGAAAACAACACAAAGCATCTTATGCTTCTATGAGAAGTGTTTCTCATCATAGTACTTCATTTATGGGGAGAAACCATTAAAGAAATCACCACAAAGCATCTTATCCGACTACGAGATGTGTTTCAGACCCGATTACTTCATTTATGGGTGGTAACCATTCAAGAAAACATCACAAAGCATCTTATGCTTCTACAAGAAGTGTTTCTCATCGGAGTACTTCATTTATGGGTGATAACCATTAAAGAAAACGTCACAAAGCATCTTATCCTACTACTAGAAGTGTTTCAAACCCGATTACTTCATTTATTGGTGGTAACCATTAAAGAATACATCACAAAGCATCTTATGCTTCTATGAGAAGTGTTTCTCATCATAGTACTTCATTTATGGGTAGAAATCATTAAAGAAAACACCACAAAGCGTCTTATCCGACTACGAGAAGTGTTTCAGACCCGATTACTTCTTATATGGGTGGTAACCATTAAAGAAAACAACACAAAACATCTTATGCTTCTATGGCAAGTGTTTCTCATCATAGTACTTCATTTATGGGGAGAAACCATTAAAGAAAACACCACAAAGCTTCTTATCCGACTACGAGATGTGTTTCAGACCCGATTACTTCATTTATGCGTGTTAACCATTCAAGAAAACATCACAAAGCATCTTATGTTTCTACAAGAAGTGTTTCTCATCGGAGTACTTCATTTATGGGTGATAACCATTAAAGAAAAAACCACAATGCATCTTATCTTTCTACGAGAAGTGTTTCAGACCCGATTACTTCATTTATGGATGGTAACCATTAAGGAAAACAACACAAAGCATCTTATGCTTCTATGAGAAGTGTTTCTCATCATAGTACTTCATTTATGGGCAGAAACCATTAAAGAAATCACCACAAAGCAAGTTATCCGACTACGAGATGTGTTTCAGACCCGATTACTTCATTTATGGGTGGTAACCATTCAAGAAAACATCACAAAGCATCTTATGCTTCTACAAGAAGTGTTTCTCATCGGAGTACTTCATTTATGGGTGATAACCATTAAAGAAAACGTCACAAAGCATCTTATCCTACTACTAGAAGTGTTTCAAACCCGATTACTTCATTTATTGGTGGTAACCATTAAAGAATACATCACAAAGCATCTTATGCTTCTATGAGAAGTGTTTCTCATCATAGTACTTCATTTATGGGTAGAAATCATTAAAGAAAACACCACAAAGCGTCTTATCCGACTACGAGAAGTGTTTCAGACCCGATTACTTCATTTATTGGTGGTAACCATTCAAGAAAACATCACAAATCATCTTATGCTTCTATCAGAAGTGTTTCTCATTAGAGTACTTCATTTATGGGTGGTAACCATTAAATTAACACCACAATACATCTTATCCTACTATGCGAAGTATTTCAAGTAGGGGTACTTCATTTATGAGTAGTAAACCTTTCAAAGAAACTCCACAAAGCATCATATCTTACTACGAGAATAGTTTCTTCTTCGAGTTCTTCTTTTAAGTGTTGTAACCATTCATCAAAATGCCACAAAGAAGAAAAGGATACCACTCTATGTGGTTCATCTCCGTGTACATCATTTATGGACGTAATCAATCAAGATACACAACAAAGTATCAAATCCTACTACGAGAAGTGTTTCTCATCGGAGTACTTCATTTCTGGGTGATAACCATTAAAGAAAAAACCACAAAGCATCTTATCCTTCTACGAGAAGTGTTTCAGACCCGATTACTTCATTTATGGATGGTAACCATTAATGAAAACCACACAAAGCATCTTATGCTTCTATGAGAAGTGTTTCTCATCATAGTACTTCATTTATGGGGAGAAACCATTAAAGAAATCACCACAAAGCATCTTATCCGACTACGAGATGTGTTTCAGACCCGATTACTTCATTTATGGGTGGTAACCATTCAAGAAAACATCACAAAGCATCTTATGCTTCTACAAGAAGTGTTTCTCATCGGAGTACTTCATTTATGGGTGATAACCATTAAAGAAAACGTCACAAAGCATCTTATCCTACTACTAGAAGTGTTTCAAACCCGATTACTTCATTTATTGGTGGTAACCATTAAAGAATACATCACAAAGCATCTTATGCTTTTATGAGAAGTGTTTCTCATCATAGTACTTCATTTATGGGGAGAAACCATTAAAGAAAACACCACAAAGCTTCTTATCCGACTACGAGATGTGTTTCAGACCCGATTACTTCATTTATGGGTGTTAACCATTCAAGAAAACATCACAAAGCATCTTATGCTTCTACAAGAAGTGTTTCTCATCGGAGTACTTCATTTATGGGTGATAACCATTAAAGAAAACACCACAAAGGATCTTATCCTACTACGAGAAGTGTTTCAGACCCGATTACTTCATTTATGGATGGTAACCATTAATGAAAACAACACAAAGCATCTTATGCTTCTATGAGAAGTGTTTCTCATCATAGTACTTCATTTATGGGGAGAAACCATTAAAGAAATCACCACAAAGCATCTTATCCGACTACGAGATGTGTTTCAGACCCGATTACTTCATTTATGGGTGGTAACCATTCAAGAAAACATCACAAAGCATCTTATGCTTCTACAAGAAGTGTTTCTCATCGGAGTACTTCATTTATGGGTGATAACCATTAAAGAAAACGTCACAAAGCATCTTATCCTACTACTAGAAGTGTTTCAAACCCGATTACTTCATTTATTGGTGGTAACCATTAAAGAATACATCACAAAGCATCTTATGCTTCTATGAGAAGTGTTTCTCATCATACTACTTCATTTATGGGTAGAAATCATTAAAGAAAACACCACAAAGCGTCTTATCCGACTACGAGAAGTGTTTCAGACCCGATTACTTCTTTTATGGATGGTAACCATTAATGAAAACAACACAAAGCATCTTATGCTTCTATGAGAAGTGTTTCTCATCATAGTACTTCATTTATGGGTAGAAATCATTAAAGAAAACACCACAAAGCGTCTTATCCGACTACGAGAAGTGTTTCAGACCCGATTACTTCTTTTATGGGTGGTAACCATTAAAGAAAACAACACAAAACATCTTATGCTTCTATGGCAAGTGTTTCTCATCATAGTACTTCATTTATGGGGAGAAACCATTAAAGAAAACACCACAAAGCTTCTTATCCGACTACGAGATGTGTTTCAGACCCGATTACTTCATTTATGCGTGTTAACCATTCAAGAAAACATCACAAAGCATCTTATGCTTCTACAAGAAGTGTTTCTCATCGGAGTACTTCATTTATGGGTGATAACCATTAAAGAAAAAACCACAAAGCATCTTATCCTTCTAAGAGAAGTGTTTCAGACACGATTACTTCATTTATGGATGGTAACCATTAATGAAAACCACACAAAGCATCTTATGCTTCTATGAGAAGTGTTTCTCATCATAGTACTTCATTTATGGGGAGAAACCATTAAAGAAATCACCACAAAGCATCTTATCCGACTACGAGATGTGTTTCAGACCCGATTACTTCATTTATGGGTGGTAACCATTCAAGAAAACATCACAAAGCATCTTATGCTTCTACAAGAAGTGTTTCTCATCGGAGTACTTCATTTATGGGTGATAACCATTAAAGAAAACGTCACAAAGCATCTTATCCTACTACTAGAAGTGTTTCAAACCCGATTACTTCATTTATTGGTGGTAACCATTAAAGAATACATCACAAAGCATCTTATGCTTCTATGAGAAGTGTTTCTCATCATACTACTTCATTTATGGGTATAAATCATTAAAGAAAACACCACAAAGCGTCTTATCCGACTACGAGAAGTGTTTCAGACCCGATTACTTCTTTTATGGATGGTAACCATTAATGAAAACAACACAAAGCATCTTATGCTTCTATGAGAAGTGTTTCTCATCATAGTACTTCATTTATGGGTAGAAATCATTAAAGAAAACACCACAAAGCGTCTTATCCGACTACGAGAAGTGTTTCAGACCCGATTACTTCTTTTATGGGTGGTAACCATTAAAGAAAACAACACAAAACATCTTATGCTTCTATGGCAAGTGTTTCTCATCATAGTACTTCATTTATGGGGAGAAACCATTAAAGAAAACACCACAAAGCTTCTTATCCGACTACGAGATGTGTTTCAGACCCGATTACTTCATTTATGCGTGTTAACCATTCAAGAAAACATCACAAAGCATCTTATGCTTCTACAAGAAGTGTTTCTCATCGGAGTACTTCATTTATGGGTGATAACCATTAAAGAAAAAACCACAAAGCATCTTATCCTTCTAAGAGAAGTGTTTCAGACACGATTACTTCATTTATGGATGGTAACCATTAATGAAAACAACACAAAGCATCTTATGCTTCTATGAGAAGTGTTTCTCATCATAGTACTTCATTTATGGGGAGAAACCATTAAAGAAATCACCACAAAGCATCTTATCCGACTACGAGATGTGTTTCAGACCCGATTACTTCATTTATGGGTGGTAACCATTCAAGAAAACATCACAAAGCATCTTATGCTTCTACAAGAAGTGTTTCTCATCGGAGTACTTCATTTATGGGTGATAACCATTAAAGAAAACGTCACAAAGCATCTTATCCTACTACTAGAAGTGTTTCAAACCCGATTACTTCATTTATTGGTGGTAACCATTAAAGAATACATCACAAAGCATCTTATGCTTCTATGAGAAGTGTTTCTCATCATAGTACTTCATTTATGGGTAGAAATCATTAAAGAAAACACCACAAAGCGTCTTATCCGACTACGAGAAGTGTTTCAGACCCGATTACTTCTTATATGGGTGGTAACCATTAAAGAAAACAACACAAAACATCTTATGCTTCTATGGCAAGTGTTTCTCATCATAGTACTTCATTTATGGGGAGAAACCATTAAAGAAAACACCACAAAGCTTCTTATCCGACTACGAGATGTGTTTCAGACCCGATTACTTCATTTATGCGTGTTAACCATTCAAGAAAACATCACAAAGCATCTTATGCTTCTACAAGAAGTGTTTCTCATCGGAGTACTTCATTTATGGGTGATAACCATTAAAGAAAAAACCACAATGCATCTTATCTTTCTACGAGAGGTGTTTCAGACCCGATTACTTCATTTATGGATGGTAACCATTAAGGAAAACAACACAAAGCATCTTATGCTTCTATGAGAAGTGTTTCTCATCATAGTACTTCATTTATGGGCAGAAACCATTAAAGAAATCACCACAAAGCAAGTTATCCGACTACGAGATGTGTTTCAGACCCGATTACTTCATTTATGGGTGGTAACCATTCAAGAAAACATCACAAAGCATCTTATGCTTCTACAAGAAGTGTTTCTCATCGGAGTACTTCATTTATGGGTGATAACCATTAAAGAAAACGTCACAAAGCATCTTATCCTACTACTAGAAGTGTTTCAAACCCGATTACTTCATTTATTGGTGGTAACCATTAAAGAATACATCACAAAGCATCTTATGCTTCTATGAGAAGTGTTTCTCATCATAGTACTTCATTTATGGGTAGAAATCATTAAAGAAAACACCACAAAGCGTCTTATCCGACTACGAGAAGTGTTTCAGACCCGATTACTTCATTTATTGGTGGTAACCATTCAAGAAAACATCACAAATTATCTTATGCTTCTATCAGAAGTGTTTCTCATTAGAGTACTTCATTTATGGGTGGTAACCATTAAATTAACACCACAATACATCTTATCCTACTATGCGAAGTATTTCAAGTAGGGGTACTTCATTTATGAGTAGTAAACCTTTCAAAGAAACTCCACAAAGCATCATATCTTACTACGAGAATAGTTTCTTCTTCGAGTTCTTCTTTTAAGTGTTGTAACCATTCATCAAAATGCCACAAAGAAGAAAAGGATACCACTCTATGTGGTTCATCTCCGTGTACATCATTTATGGACGTAATCAATCAAGATACACAACAAAGTATCAAATCCTACTACGAGAAGTGTTTCTCATCGGAGTACTTCATTTCTGGGTGAGAACCATTAAAGAAAAAACCACAAAGCATCTTATCCTTCTACGAGAAGTGTTTCAGACCCGATTACTTCATTTATGGATGGTAACCATTAATGAAAACCACACAAAGCATCTTATGCTTCTATGAGAAGTGTTTCTCATCATAGTACTTCATTTATGGGGAGAAACCATTAAAGAAATCACCTCAAAGCATCTTATCCGACTACGAGATGTGTTTCAGACCCGATTACTTCATTTATGGGTGGTAACCATTCAAGAAAACATCACAAAGCATCTTATGCTTCTACAAGAAGTGTTTCTCATCGGAGTACTTCATTTATGGGTGATAACCATTAAAGAAAACGTCACAAAGCATCTTATCCTACTACTAGAAGTGTTTCAAACCCGATTACTTCATTTATTGGTGGTAAACATTAAAGAATACATCACAAAGCATCTTATGCTTCTATGAGAAGTGTTTCTCATCATACTACTTCATTTATGGGTAGAAATCATTAAAGAAAACACCACAAAGCGTCTTATCCGACTACGAGAAGTGTTTCAGACCCGATTACTTCTTTTATGGGTGGTAACCATTAAAGAAAACAACACAAAACATCTTATGCTTCTATGGCAAGTGTTTCTCATCATAGTACTTCATTTATGGGGAGAAACCATTAAAGAAAACACCACAAAGCTTCTTATCCGACTACGAGATGTGTTTCAGACCCGATTACTTCATTTATGCGTGTTAACCATTCAAGAAAACATCACAAAGCATCTTATGCTTCTACAAGAAGTGTTTCTCATCGGAGTACTTCATTTATGGGTGATAACCATTAAAGAAAATACCACAAAGCATCTTATCCTTCCACGAGAAGTGTTTCAGACACGATTACTTCATTTATGGATGGTAACCATTAATGAAAACAACACAAAGCATCTTATGCTTCTATGAGAAGTGTTTCTCATCATAGTACTTCATTTATGGGGAGAAACCATTAAAGAAATCACCACAAAGCATCTTATCCGACTACGAGATGTGTTTCAGACCCGATTACTTCATTTATGGGTGGTAACTATTCAAGAAAACATCAGAAAGCATCTTATGCTTCTACAAGAAGTGTTTCTCATCGGAGTACTTCATTTATGGGTGATAACCATTAAAGAAAACGTCACAAAGCATCTTATCCTACTACTAGAAGTGTTTCAAACCCGATTACTTCATTTATTGGTGGTAACCATTAAAGAATACATCACAAAGCATCTTATGCTTCTATGAGAAGTGTTTCTCATCATAGTACTTCATTTATGGGTAGAAATCATTAAAGAAAACACCACAAAGCGTCTTATCCGACTACGAGAAGTGTTTCAGACCCGATTACTTCATTTATTGGTGGTAACCATTCAAGAAAACATCACAAATAATCTTATGCTTCTATCAGAAGTGTTTCTCGTTAGAGTACTTCATTTATGGGTGGTAACCATTAAATTAACACCACAATACATCTTATCCTACTATGCGAAGTATTTCAAGTAGGGGTACTTCATTTATGAGTAGTAAACCTTTCAAATAAACTCCACAAAGCATCATATCTTACTACGAGAAGAGTTTCTTCTTTTAAGTGTTGTAACCATTCATCAAAACGCCACAAAGAAGAAAAGGATACCACTCTATGTGGTTCATCTCCGTGTACATCATTTATGGACGTAATCAATCAAGATACACTACAAAGTATCTAATCCTACTACGAGAAGTGTTTCTTATCTGAGTACTTCATTTCTGGGTGATAACCATTAAAGAAAAAACCACAAAGCATCTTATCCTACTACGAGAAGTGTTTCAGACCTGATTACTTCATTTATGGATGGTAACCATTAATGAAAACAACACAAAGCATCTTATGCTTCTATGAGAAGTGTTTCTCATCATAGTACTTCATTTATGGGGAGAAACCATTAAAGAAATCACCACAAAGCATCTTATCCGACTACGATATGTGTTTCCGACCCGATTACTTCATTTATGGGTGGTAACCATTCAAGAAAACATCACAAAGCATCTTATGCTTCTACAAGAAGTGTTTCTCATCGGAGTACTTCATTTATTGGTGATAACCATTAAAGAAAACGTCACAAAGCATCTTATCCTACAACTAGAAGTGTTTCAAACCCGATTACTTCATTTATTGGTGGTAACCATTAAAGAATATATCACAAAGCATCTTATGCTTCTATGAGAAGTGTTTCTCATCATACTACTTCATTTATGGGTAGAAATCATTAAAGAAAACACCACAAAGCGTCTTATCCGACTACGAGAAGTGTTTCAGACCCGATTACTTCTTTTATGGGTGGTAACCATTAAAGAAAACAACACAAAACATCTTATGCTTCTATGGCAAATGTTTCTCATCATAGTACTTCATTTATGGGGAGAAACCATTAAAGAAAACACCACAAAGCTTCTTATCCGACTACGAGATGTGTTTCAGACCCGATTACTTCATTTATTCGTGTTAACCATTCAAGAAAACATCACAAAGCATCTTATGCTTCTACAAGAAGTGTTTCTCATCGGAGTACTTCATTTATGGGTGATAACCATTAAAGAAAAAACCACAATGCATCTTATCCTTCTACGAGAAGTGTTTCAGACCCGATTACTTCATTTATGGATGGTAACCATTAAGGAAAACAACACAAAGCATCTTATGCTTCTATGAGAAGTGTTTCTCATCATAGTACTTCATTTATGGGCAGAAACCATTAAAGAAATCACCACAAAGCATCTTATCCTACTATGCGAAGTATTTCAAGTAGGGGTACTTCATTTATGAGTAGTAAACCTTTCAAAGAAACTCCACAAAGCATCATATCTTACTACGAGAAGAGTTTCTTCTTTTAAGTGTTGTAACCATTCATCAAAACGCCACAAAGAAGAAAAGGATACCACTCTATGTGGTTCATCTCCGTGTACATCATTTATGGACGTAATCAATCAAGATACACTACAAAGTATCTAATCCTACTACGAGAAGTGTTTCTTATCTGAGTACTTCATTTCTGGGTGATAACCATTAAAGAAAAAACCACAAAGCATCTTATCCTACTACGAGAAGTGTTTCAGACCCGATTACTTCATTAATGGATGGTAACCATTAATGAAAACAACACAAAGCATCTTATGCTTCTATGAGAAGTGTTTCTCATCATAGTACTTCATTTATGGGGAGAAACCATTAAAGAAATAACCACAAAGCATCTTATCCGACTACGATATGTGTTTCAGACCCGATTACTTCATTTATGGGTGGTAACCATTCAAGAAAACATCACAAAGCATCTTATGCTTCTACAAGAAGTGTTTCTCATCGGAGTACTTCATTTATGGGTGATAACCATTAAAGAAAACGTCACAAAGCATCTTATCCTACTACTAGAAGTGTTTCAAACCCGATTACTTCATTTATTGGTGGTAACCATTAAAGAATACATCACAAAGCATCTTATGCTTCTATGAGAAGTGTTTCTCATCATAGTACTTCATTTATGGGTAGAAATCATTAAAGAAAACACCACAAAGCGTCTTATCCGACTACGAGAAGTGTTTCAGACCCGATTACTTCATTTATTGGTGGTAACCATTCAAGAAAACATCACAAATTATCTTATGCTTCTATCAGAAGTGTTTCTCATTAGAGTACTTCATTTATGGGTGGTAACCATTAAATTAACACCACAATACATCTTATCCTACTATGCATCATATCTTACTACGAGAAGAGTTTCTTCTTCGAGTTGTTCTTTTAAGTGTTGTAACCATTCATCAAAACGCCACAAAGAAGAAAAGGATACCACTCTATGTGGTTCATCTCCGTGTACATCATTTATGGACGTAATCAATCAAGATACACTACAAAGTATCTAATCATACTACGAGAAGTGTTTCTTATCTGAGTACTTCATTTCTGGGTGATAACCATTAATGAAAACACCAGAAAGCATCTTATCCTACTACGAGAAGTGTTTCAGACCCGATTACTTCTTTTATGGGTGGTAACCATTAAAGAAAACAACACAAAACATCATATGCTTCTATGGCAAGTGTTTCTCATCATAGTACTTCATTTATGGGGAGAAACCATTAAAGAAAACACCACAAAGCTTCTTATCCGACTACGAGATGTGTTTCAGACCCGATTACTTCATTTATGGGTGTTAACCATTCAAGAAAACATCACAAAGCATCTTATGCTTCTACAAGAAGTGTTTCTCATCGGAGTACTTCATTTATGGGTGATAACCATTAAAGAAAAAACCACAAAGCATCTTATCCTACTACGAGAAGTGTTTCAGACCCGATTACTTCATTTATGGATGGTAACCATTAATGAAAACAACACAAAGCATCTTATGCTTCTATGAGAAGTGTTTCTCATCATAGTACTTCATTTATGGGGAGAAACCATTAAAGAAATCACCACAAAGCATCTTATCTGACTACGATAAGTGTTTCAGACCCGATTACTTCATTTATTGGTGGTAACCATTCAAGAAAACATCACAAATTATCTTATGCTTCTATCAGAAGTGTTTCTCATTAGAGTACTTCATTTATGGGTGGTAACCATTAAATTAACACCACAATACATCTTATCCTACTATGCGAAGTATTTCAAGTAGGGGTACTTCATTTATGAGTAGTAAACCTTTCAAAGAAACTCCACAAAGCATCATATCTTACTACGAGAAGAGTTTCTTCTTTTAAGTGTTGTAACCATTCATCAAAACGCCACAAAGAAGAAAAGGATACCACTCTATGTGGTTCATCTCCGTGTACATCATTTATGGACGTAATCAATCAAGATACACTACAAAGTATCTAATCCTACTACTAGAAGTGTTTCTTATCTGAGTACTTCATTTCTGGGTGATAACCATTAATGAAAACACCACAAAGCATCTTATCCTACTACGAGAAGTGTTTCAGACCCGATTACTTCTTTTATGGGTGGTAACCAATAAAGAAAACAACACAAAACATCTTATGCTTCTATGGCAAGTGTTTCTCATCATAGTACTTCATTTATGGGGAGAAACCATTAAAGAAAACACCACAAAGCTTCTTATCCGACTACGAGATGTGTTTCAGACCCGATTACTTCATTTATGCGTGTTAACCATTCAAGAAAACATCACAAAGCATCTTATGCTTCTACAAGAAGTGTTTCTCATCGGAGTACTTCATTTATGGGTGATAACCATTAAAGAAAATACCACAAAGCATCTTATCCTTCCACGAGAAGTGTTTCAGACACGATTACTTCATTTATGGATGGTGACCATTAATGAAAACAACACAAAGCATCTTATGCTTCTATGAGAAGTGTTTCTCATCATAGTACTTCATTTATGGGGAGAAACCATTAAAGAAATCACAACAAAGCATCTTATCCGACTACGAGATGTGTTTCAGACCCGATTACTTCATTTATGGGTGGTAACTATTCAAGAAAACATCAGAAAGCATCTTATGCTTCTACAAGAAGTGTTTCTCATCGGAGTACTTCATTTATGGGTGATAACCATTAAAGAAAACGTCACAAAGCATCTTATCCTACTACTAGAAGTGTTTCAAACCCGATTACTTCATTTATTGGTGGTAACCATTAAAGAATACATCACAAAGCATCTTATGCTTCTATGAGAAGTGTTTCTCATCATAGTACTTCATTTATGGGTAGAAATCATTAAAGAAAACACCACAAAGCGTCTTATCCGACTACGAGAAGTGTTTCAGACCCGATTACTTCATTTATTGGTGGTAACCATTCAAGAAAACATCACAAATTATCTTATGCTTCTATCAGAAGTGTTTCTCGTTAGAGTACTTCATTTATGGGTGGTAACCATTAAATTAACACCACAATACATCTTATCCTACTATGCGAAGTATTTCAAGTAGGGGTACTTCATTTATGAGTAGTAAACCTTTCAAATAAACTCCACAAAGCATCATATCTTACTACGAGAAGAGTTTCTTCTTTTAAGTGTTGTAACCATTCATCAAAATGCCACAAAGAAGAAAAGGATACCACTCTATGTGGTTCATCTCCGTGTACATCATTTATGGACGTAATCAATCAAGATACACTACAAAGTATCTAATCCTACTACGAGAAGTGTTTCTTATCTGAGTACTTCATTTCTGGGTGATAACCATTAAAGAAAAAACCACAAAGCATCTTATCCTACTACGAGAAGTGTTTCAGACCTGATTACTTCATTTATGGATGGTAACCATTAATGAAAACAACACAAAGCATCTTATGCTTCTATGAGAAGTGTTTCTCATCATAGTACTTCATTTATGGGGAGAAACCATTAAAGAAATCACCACAAAGCATCTTATCCGACTACGATATGTGTTTCCGACCCGATTACTTCATTTATGGGTGGTAACCATTCAAGAAAACATCACAAAGCATCTTATGCTTCTACAAGAAGTGTTTCTCATCGGAGTACTTCATTTATTGGTGATAACCATTAAAGAAAACGTCACAAAGCATCTTATCCTACAACTAGAAGTGTTTCAAACCCGATTACTTCATTTATTGGTGGTAACCATTAAAGAATATATCACAAAGCATCTTATGCTTCTATGAGAAGTGTTTCTCATCATACTACTTCATTTATGGGTAGAAATCATTAAAGAAAACACCACAAAGCGTCTTATCCGACTACGAGAAGTGTTTCAGACCCGATTACTTCTTTTATGGGTGGTAACCATTAAAGAAAACAACACAAAACATCTTATGCTTCTATGGCAAATGTTTCTCATCATAGTACTTCATTTATGGGGAGAAACCATTAAAGAAAACACCACAAAGCTTCTTATCCGACTACGAGATGTGTTTCAGACCCGATTACTTCATTTATTCGTGTTAACCATTCAAGAAAACATCACAAAGCATCTTATGCTTCTACAAGAAGTGTTTCTCATCGGAGTACTTCATTTATGGGTGATAACCATTAAAGAAAAAACCACAATGCATCTTATCCTTCTACGAGAAGTGTTTCAGACCCGATTACTTCATTTATGGATGGTAACCATTAAGGAAAACAACACAAAGCATCTTATGCTTCTATGAGAAGTGTTTCTCATCATAGTACTTCATTTATGGGCAGAAACCATTAAAGAAATCACCACAAAGCATCTTATCCTACTATGCGAAGTATTTCAAGTAGGGGTACTTCATTTATGAGTAGTAAACCTTTCAAAGAAACTCCACAAAGCATCATATCTTACTACGAGAAGAGTTTCTTCTTTTAAGTGTTGTAACCATTCATCAAAACGCCACAAAGAAGAAAAGGATACCACTCTATGTGGTTCATCTCCGTGTACATCATTTATGGACGTAATCAATCAAGATACACTACAAAGTATCTAATCCTACTACGAGAAGTGTTTCTTATCTGAGTACTTCATTTCTGGGTGATAACCATTAAAGAAAAAACCACAAAGCATCTTATCCTACTACGAGAAGTGTTTCAGACCCGATTACTTCATTAATGGATGGTAACCATTAATGAAAACAACACAAAGCATCTTATGCTTCTATGAGAAGTGTTTCTCATCATAGTACTTCATTTATGGGGAGAAACCATTAAAGAAATAACCACAAAGCATCTTATCCGACTACGATATGTGTTTCAGACCCGATTACTTCATTTATGGGTGGTAACCATTCAAGAAAACATCACAAAGCATCTTATGCTTCTACAAGAAGTGTTTCTCATCGGAGTACTTCATTTATGGGTGATAACCATTAAAGAAAACGTCACAAAGCATCTTATCCTACTACTAGAAGTGTTTCAAACCCGATTACTTCATTTATTGGTGGTAACCATTAAAGAATACATCACAAAGCATCTTATGCTTCTATGAGAAGTGTTTCTCATCATAGTACTTCATTTATGGGTAGAAATCATTAAAGAAAACACCACAAAGCGTCTTATCCGACTACGAGAAGTGTTTCAGACCCGATTACTTCATTTATTGGTGGTAACCATTCAAGAAAACATCACAAATTATCTTATGCTTCTATCAGAAGTGTTTCTCATTAGAGTACTTCATTTATGGGTGGTAACCATTAAATTAACACCACAATACATCTTATCCTACTATGCATCATATCTTACTACGAGAAGAGTTTCTTCTTCGAGTTGTTCTTTTAAGTGTTGTAACCATTCATCAAAACGCCACAAAGAAGAAAAGGATACCACTCTATGTGGTTCATCTCCGTGTACATCATTTATGGACGTAATCAATCAAGATACACTACAAAGTATCTAATCATACTACGAGAAGTGTTTCTTATCTGAGTACTTCATTTCTGGGTGATAACCATTAATGAAAACACCAGAAAGCATCTTATCCTACTACGAGAAGTGTTTCAGACCCGATTACTTCTTTTATGGGTGGTAACCATTAAAGAAAACAACACAAAACATCATATGCTTCTATGGCAAGTGTTTCTCATCATAGTACTTCATTTATGGGGAGAAACCATTAAAGAAAACACCACAAAGCTTCTTATCCGACTACGAGATGTGTTTCAGACCCGATTACTTCATTTATGGGTGTTAACCATTCAAGAAAACATCACAAAGCATCTTATGCTTCTACAAGAAGTGTTTCTCATCGGAGTACTTCATTTATGGGTGATAACCATTAAAGAAAAAACCACAAAGCATCTTATCCTACTACGAGAAGTGTTTCAGACCCGATTACTTCATTTATGGATGGTAACCATTAATGAAAACAACACAAAGCATCTTATGCTTCTATGAGAAGTGTTTCTCATCATAGTACTTCATTTATGGGGAGAAACCATTAAAGAAATCACCACAAAGCATCTTATCTGACTACGATAAGTGTTTCAGACCCGATTACTTCATTTATTGGTGGTAACCATTCAAGAAAACATCACAAATTATCTTATGCTTCTATCAGAAGTGTTTCTCATTAGAGTACTTCATTTATGGGTGGTAACCATTAAATTAACACCACAATACATCTTATCCTACTATGCGAAGTATTTCAAGTAGGGGTACTTCATTTATGAGTAGTAAACCTTTCAAAGAAACTCCACAAAGCATCATATCTTACTACGAGAAGAGTTTCTTCTTTTAAGTGTTGTAACCATTCATCAAAACGCCACAAAGAAGAAAAGGATACCACTCTATGTGGTTCATCTCCGTGTACATCATTTATGGACGTAATCAATCAAGATACACTACAAAGTATCTAATCCTACTACGAGAAGTGTTTCTTATCTGAGTACTTCATTTCTGGGTGATAACCATTAATGAAAACACCACAAAGCATCTTATCCTACTACGAGAAGTGTTTCAGACCCGATTACTTCTTTTATGGGTGGTAACCAATAAAGAAAACAACACAAAACATCTTATGCTTCTATGGCAAGTGTTTCTCATCATAGTACTTCATTTATGGGGAGAAACCATTAAAGAAAACACCACAAAGCTTCTTATCCGACTACGAGATGTGTTTCAGACTCGATTACTTCATTTATGGGTGTTAACCATTCAAGAAAACATCACAAAGCATCTTATGCTTCTACAAGAAGTGTTTCTCATCGGAGTACTTCATTTATGGGTGATAACCATTAAAAAAAAACCACAAAGCATCTTATCCTACTACGAGAAGTGTTTCAGACCTGATTACTTCATTTATGGATGGTAACCATTAATGAAAACAACACAAAGCATCTTATGCTTCTATGAGAAGTGTTTCTCATCATAGTACTTCATTTATGGGGAGAAACCATTAAAGAAATCACCACAAAGCATCTTATCCGACTACGAGAAGTGTTTCAGACCCGATTACTTCATTTATTGGTGGTAACCATTCAAGAAAACATCACAAATTATCTTATGCTTCTATCTGAAGTGTTTCTCATTAGAGTACTTCATTTATCGGTGGTAACCATTAAATTAACACCACAATACATCTTATCCTACTATGCGAAGTATTTCAAGTAGGGGTACTTCATTTATGGCAAGTGTTTCTCATTATAGTACTTCATTTATGGGGAGAATCAATTAAAGAAAATACCACAAAGCTTCTTATCCGACTACGAGATGTGTTTCAGACCCGATTACTTCATTTATGGGTGTTAACCATTCAAGTAAACATCACAAAGCATCTTATGCTTCTACAAGAAGTGTTTCTCATCGGAGTACTTCTTTTATGGGTGATAACCATTAAAGAAAACACCACAAAGCATCTTATCCTACTACGAGAAGTGTTTCAGACCCGATTACTTCATTTATGGATGGTAACCATTAATGTAAAAAACAACACAAAGCATCTTATGCTTCTATGAGAAGTGTTTCTCATCATAGTACTTCATTTATGGGTAGAAATCATTAAAGAAAACACCACAAAGCGTCATATCCGACTACACGAAGTGTTTCAGACCCGATTACTTCATCTATTGGTGGTAACCATTCAAGAAAGCATCACAAAGCATCTTATGCTTCCATCAGAAGTGTTTCTCAAGAGTACTTCATTTATGGGTGGTAACCATTAAAGAAACACCACAATACATCTTATCCTACTATGCGAAGTATTTCCAGTAGGGGTACTTCATTTATGAGTAGTAAACCTTTCAGAGAAACTCCACAAAGCATCATATCTTACTACGAGAAGAGTTTCTTCTTCGAGTTCTTCTTTTAAGTGTTGTAACCATTCATCAAAACGCCACAAAGAAGAAAAGGATACCACTCTATGTGGTTCATCTCCGTGTACATCATTTACGGACGTAATCAATCAAGATACACTACAAAGTATCTAATCCTACTACGAGAAGTGTTTCTTATCTGAGTACTTCATTTCTGGGTGATAACCATTAAAGAAAACAACACAAAGCATCTTATCCTACTACGAGAAGTGTTTCAGACCCGATTACTTCATTTATGGGTGGTAACCATTCAAGAAAACATCACAAAGCATCTTATGCTTCTATCAGAAGTGTTTCTCATTAAAGTACTTCATTTCTGGGTGATAACCATTAATGAAAACACCAGAAAGCATCTTATCCTACTACGAGAAGTGTTTCAGACCCGATTACTTCTTTTATGGGTGGTAACCATTAAAGAAAACAACATAAAACATCATATGCTTCTATGGCAAGTGTTTCTCATCATAGTACTTCATTTATGGGGAGAAACCATTAAAGAAAACACCACAAAGCTTCTTATCCGACTACGAGATGTGTTTCAGACCCGATTACTTCATTTATGGGTGTTAACCATTCAAGAAAACATCACAAAGCATCTTATGCTTCTACAAGAAGTGTTTCTCATCGGAGTACTTCATTTATGGGTGATAACCATTAAAGAAAAAACCACAAAGCATCTTATCCTACTACGAGAAGTGTTTCAGACCCGATTACTTCATTTATGGATGGTAACCATTAATGAAAACAACACAAAGCATCTTATGCTTCTATGAGAAGTGTTTCTCATCATAGTACTTCATTTATGGGGAGAAACCATTAAAGAAATCACCACAAAGCATCTTATCTGACTACGATAAGTGTTTCAGACCGGATTACTTCATTTATTGGTGGTAACCATTCAAGAAAACATCACAAATTATCTTATGCTTCTATCAGAAGTGTCTCTCATTAGAGTACTTCATTTATGGGTGGTAACCATCAAATTAACACCACAATACATCTTATCCTACTATGCGAAGTATTTCAAGTAGGGGTACTTCATTTATGAGTAGTAAACCTTTCAAAGAAACTCCACAAAGCATCATATCTTACTACGAGAAGAGTTTCTTCTTTTAAGTGTTGTAACCATTCATCAAAACGCCACAAAGAAGAAAAGGATACCACTCTATGTGGTTCATCTCCGTGTACATCATTTATGGACGTAATCAATCAAGATACACTACAAAGTATCTAATCCTACTACGAGAAGTGTTTCTTATCTGAGTACTTCATTTCTGGGTGATAACCATTAATGAAAACACCAGAAAGCATCTTATCCTACTACGAGAAGTGTTTCAGACCCGATTACTTCATTTATGGGTGGTAACCATTAAAGAAAACAACACAAAACATCATATGCTTCTATGGCAAGTGTTTCTCATCATAGTACTTCATTTATGGGGAGAAACCATTAAAGAAAACCCCACAAAGCTTCTTATCCGACTACGAGATGTGTTTCAGACCCGATTACTTCATTTATGGGTGTTAACCATTCAAGAAAACATCACAAAGCATCTTATGCTTCTACAAGAAGTGTTTCTCATCGGAGTACTTCATTTATGGGTGATAACCATTAAAGAAAAAACCACAAAGCATCTTATCCTACTACGAGAAGTGTTTCAGACCCGATTACTTCATTTATGGATGGTAACCATTAATGAAAACAACACAAAGCATCTTATGCTTCTATCAGAAGTGTTTCTCATTATAGTACTTCATTTATGGGTGGTAACCATTAAAGAAACACCACAATAAATCTTATCCTTCTATGCGAAGTATTTCCAGTAGGGGTACTTCATTTATGAGTGGTAAACCTTTCAAAGAAACTCCACAAAGCATCATATCTTACTACGAGAAGAGTTTCTTCTTCGAGTTCTTCTTTTAAGTGTTGTAACCATTCATCAAAACGCCACAAAGAAGAAAAGGATACCACTCTATGTGGTTCATCTCCGTGTACATCATTTATGGACGTAATCAATCAAGATACACTACAAAGTATCTAATCCTACTACGAGAAGTGTTTCTTATCTGAGAACTTCATTTCTAGGTGATAACCATTAAAGAAAACACCACAAAGCATCTTAACCTTCTACGAGAAGTGTTTCAGACCCGATTACTTCATTTATGGGTGGTAACCATTAAAGAAAAACAACACAAAACATCTTATGCTTCTATGAGAAGTGTTTCTCACCATAGTACATCATTTATGGGTATATACCATTAAAGAAAATACCACAAATCATCTTATCCGACTTCGAGAAGTGTTTCAGATCCGATTACTTCATTTATGGGTGCTAACCATTAAAGAAAACAACAAAAAGCATCTTATGCTTCTATGAGAAGTGTTTCTCATCATAGTAATTCATTTATGGGTATATACCATTAAAGAAAATACCACAAGGCATCTTATCCGACTTCGAGAAGTGTTTCAGACCCGATTACTTCATTTATTGGTGGTAACCATTAAAGAATACATCACAAAGCATCTTATGCTTCTATCAGAAGTGTTTCTCATCATAGTACTTCATTTATGGGTAGAAATCATTAAAGAAAACACCACAAAGCGTCTTATCCGACTACGAGAAGTGTTTCAGACCCGATTACTTCATTTATTGGTGGTAACCATTCAAGAAAACATCACAAAGCATCTTATGCTTCTATCAGAAGTGTTTCTCATTAGAGTACTTCATTTATTGGTGGTAACCATTAAAGAAACACCACAATAAATCTTATCCTACTATGCGAAGTGTTTCAGACCCGATTACTTCATTTATGGGTGGTAACCATTCAAGAAAACATCACAAAGCATCTTATGATTCTACAAGAAGTGTTTCTCATCGGAGTACTTCATTTATGGGTGATAACCATTAAAGAAAACACCACAAAGCGTCTTATCCGACTACGAGAAGTGTTTCAGACCCGATTACTTCATTTATGGGTGGTAACCATTAAAGAATACATCACAAAGCATCTTATGCTTCTATCAGAAGTGTTTCTCATCATAGTACTTCATTTATGGGTAGAAATCATTAAAGAAAACACCACAAAGCGTCTTATCCGACTACGAGAAGTGTTTCAGTCCCGATTACTTCATTTATTGGTGGTAACCATTCAAGAAAACATCACAAAGCATCTTATGCTTCTATCAGAAGTGTTTCTCATTATAGTACTTCATTTATGGGTGGTAACCATTAAAGAAACACCACAATAAATCTTATCCTACTATGCGAAGTATTTCCAGTAGGGGTACTTCATTTATGAGTGGTAAACCTTTCAAAGAAACTCCACAAAGCATCATATCTTACTACGAGAAGAGTTTCTTCTTCGAGTTCTTCTTTTAAGTGTTGTAACCATTCAACAAAACGCCACAAAGAAGAAAAGGATACCACTCTATGTGGTTCATCTCCGTGTACATCATTTATGGACGTAATCAATCAAGATACACTACAAAGTATCTAATCCTACTACGAGAAGTGTTTCTTATCTGAGTACTTCATTTCTGGGTGATAACCATTAAAGAAAACACCACAAAGCATCTTAACCTTCTACGAGAAGTGTTTCAGACCCGATTACTTCATTTATGGGTGGTAACCATTAAAGAAAAACAACACAAAACATCTTATGCTTCTATGAGAAGTGTTTCTCACCATAGTACTTCATTTATGGGTATATACCATTAAAGAAAATACCACAAAGCATCTTATCCGACTTCGAGAAGTGTTTCAGATCCGATTACTTCATTTATGGGTGCTAACCATTAAAGAAAACAACAAAAAGCATCTTATGCTTCTATGAGAAGTGTTTCTCATCATAGTAATTCATTGATGGGTATATACCATTAAAGAAAATACAACAAGGCATCTTATCCGACTTCGAGAAGTGTTTCAGACCCGATTACTTCATTTATTGGTGGTAACCATTAAAGAATACATCACAAAGCATCTTATGCTTCTATCAGAAGTGTTTCTCATCATAGTACTTCATTTATGGGTAGAAATCATTAAAGAAAACACCACAAAGCGTCTTATCCGACTACGAGAAGTGTTTCAGACCCGATTACTTCATTTATTGGTGGTAACCATTCAAGAAAACATCACAAAGCATCTTATGCTTCTATCAGAAGTGTTTCTCATTATAGTACTTCATTTATGGGTGGTAACCATTAAAGAAACACCACAATACATCTTATCCTACTATGCGAAGTATTTCCAGTAGGGGTACTTCATTTATGAGTGGTAAACCTTTCAAAGAAACTCCACAAAGCATCATATCTTACTATGAGAAGAGTTTCTTCTTCGAGTTCTTCTTTTAAGTGTTGTAACCAGTCATCAAAACGCCACAAAGAAGAAAAGGATACCACTCTATGTGGTCATCTCCGTGTACATCATTTATGGACGTAATCAATCAAGATACACTACAAAGTATCTAATCCTACTACGAGAAGTGTTTCTTATCTGAGTACTTCATTTCTGGGTGATAAGCATTAAAGAAAACACCACAAAGCATCTTAACCTTCTACGAGAAGTGTTTCAGACCCGATTACTTCATTTATGGGTGGTAACCATTAAAGAAAAACAACACAAAACATCTTATGCTTCTATGAGAAGTGTTTCTCACCATAGTACTTCATTTATGGGTATATACCATTAAAGAAAATACCACAAAGCATCTTATCCGACTTCGAGAAGTGTTTCAGATCCGATTACTTCATTTATGGGTGCTAACCATTAAAGAAAACAACAAAAAGCATCTTATGCTTCTATGAGAAGTGTTTCTCATCATAGTAATTCAATTATGGGTATATACCATTAAAGAAAATACCACAAGGCATCTTATCCGACTTCGAGAAGTGTTTCAGACCCGATTACTTCATTTATTGGTGGTAACCATTAAAGAATACATCACAAAGCATCTTATGCTTCTATCAGAAGTGTTTCTCATCATAGTACTTCATTTATGGGTAGAAATCATTAAAGAAAACACCACAAAGCGTCTTATCCGACTACGAGAAGTGTTTCAGACCCGATTACTTCATTTATTGGTGGTAACCATTCAAGAAAACATCACAAAGCATCTTATGCTTCTATCAGAAGTGTTTCTCATTATAGTACTTCATTTATGGGTGGTAACCATTAAATAAACACCACAATACATCTTATCCTACTATGCGAAGTATTTCCAGTAGGGGTACTTCATTTATGAGTGGTAAACCATTCAAAGAAACTCCACAAAGCATCATATCTTACTACGAGAAGAGTTTCTTCTTCGAGTTCTTCTTTTAAGTGTTGTAACCATTCATCAAAACGCCACAAAGAAGAAAAGGATACCACTCTATGTGGTTCATCTCCGTGTACATCATTTATGGACGTAATCAATCAAGATACACTACAAAGTATCTAATCCTACTACGAGAAGTGTTTCTTATCTGAGTACTTCATTTCTGGGTGATAACCATTAAAGAAAACACCACAAAGCATCTTAACCTTCTACGAGAAGTGTTTCAGACCCGATTACTTCATTTATGGGTGGTAACCATTAAAGAAAAACAACACAAAACATCTTATGCTTCTATGAGAAGTGTTTCTCACCATAGTACTTCATTTATGGGTATATACCATTAAAGAAAATACCACAAAGCATCTTATCCGACTTCGAGAAGTATTTCAGATCCGATTACTTCATTTATGGGTGCTAACCATTAAAGAAAACAACACAAAGCATCTTATGCTTCTATGAGAAGTGTTTCTCATCATAGTAATTCATTTATGGGTATATACCATTAAAGAAAATACCACAAGGCATCTTATCCGACTTCGAGAAGTGTTTCAGACCCGATTACTTCATTTATTGGTGGTAACCATTAAAGAATACATCACAAAGCATCTTATACTTCTTTGAGAAGTGTTTCTCATCATAGTACTTCATTTATGGGTAGAAATCATTAAAGAAAACACCACAAAGCGTCTTATCCGACTACGAGATGTGTTTCAGACCCGATTACTTCATTTATTGGTGGTAACCATTCAAGAAAGCATCACAAAGCATCTTATGCTTCTATCAGAAGTGTTTCTCATTCGAGTACTTCATTTATTGGTGGTAACCATTAAAGAAACACCACAATAAATCTTATCCTACTATGCGAAGTGTTTCAGACCCGATTACTTCATTTATGGGTGGTAACCATTCAAGAAAACATCACAAAGCATCTTATACTTCTACAAGAAGTGTTTCTCATCGGAGTACTTCATTTATGGGTGATAACCATTAAAGAAAACATCACAAAGCATCTTATCCTACTACTAGAAGTGTTTCAAACCCGATTACTTCATTTATTGGTGGTAACCATTAAAGAATACATCACAAAGCATCTTATGCTTCTATGAGAAGTGTTTCTCATCAAAGTACTTCATTTATGGGTAGAAATCATTAAAGAAAACACCACAAAGCGTCTTATCTGACTACGAGAAGTGTTTCAGACCCGATTACTTCATTTATTGGTGGTAACCATTCAAGAAAACATCACAAAGCATCTTATGCTTTTATCATAAGTGTTTCTCGTTAGAGTACTTCATTTCTGGGTGGTAACCATTAAAGAAAAACAACACAAAACATCTTATACTTCTATGAGAATTGTTTCTCACCATAGTACTTCATTTATGGGTATATACCATTAAAGAAAATACCACAAAGCATCTTATCCGACTTCGATAAGTGTTTCAGATCCGATTACTTCATTTATGGGTGCTAACCATTAAAGAAAACAACAAAAAGCATCTTATGCTTCTATGAGAAGTGTTTCTCATCATAGTAATTCATTTATGGGTATATACCATTAAAGAAAATACCACAAGGCATCTTATCCGACTTTGAGAAGTGTTTCAGACCCGATTACTTCATTTATTGGTGGTAACCATTATGGAATACATCACAAAGCATCTTATGCTTCTATGAGAAGTGTTTCTCATCATAGTACTTCATTTATGGGTAAAATCATTAAAGAAAACACCACAAAGCGTCTTATTCGACTACGAGAAGTGTTTCAGACCCGATTACTTCATTTATTGGTGGTAACCATTCAAGAAAACATCACAAAGCATCTTATGCTTCTATCAGAAGTGTTTCTCATTATAGTACTTCATTTATGGGTGGTAACCATTAAAGAAACACCACAATACATCTTATCCTACTATGCGAAGTATTTCCAGTAGGGGTACTTCATTTATGAGTGGTAAACCTTTCAAAAAAACTCCAAAAAGCATCATATCTTACTACGAGAAGAGTTTCTTCTTCGAGTTCTTCTTTTAAGTTTTGTAACCATTCATCAAAACGCCACAAAGAAGAAAAGGATACCACTCTATGTGGTTCATCTCCGTGTACATCATTTATGGACGTAATCAATCAAGATACACTACAAAGTATCTAATCCTACTACGAGAAGTGTTTCTTATCTGAGTACTTCATTTCTGGGTGATAACCATTAAAGAAAACACCACAAAGCATCTTAACCTTCTACGAGAAGTGTTTCAGACCCGATTACTTCATTTATGGGTGGTAACCATTAAAGAAAAACAACACAAAACATCTTATGCTTCTATGAGAAGTGTTTCTCACCATAGTACTTCATTTATGGGTAGAAATCATTAAAGAAAACACCACAAAGCGTCTTATCCGACTACGAGATGTTTTTCAGACCCGATTACTTCATTTATTGGTGGTAACCATTCAAGAAAACATCACAAAGCATCTTATGCTTCTATCAGAAGTGTTTCTCATTCGAGTACTTCATTTATTGGTGGTAACCATTAAAGAAACACCACAATAAATCTTATCCTACTATGCGAAGTGTTTCAGACCCGATTACTTCATTTATGGGTGGTAACCATTCAAGAAAACATCACAAAGCATCTTATACTTCTACAAGAAGTGTTTCTCATCGGAGTACTTCATTTATGGGTGATAACCATTAAAGAAAACATCACAAAGCATCTTATCCTACTACTAGAAGTGTTTCAAACCCGATTACTTCATTTATTGGTGGTAACCATTAAAGAATACATCACAAAGCATCTTATGCTTCTATGAGAAGTGTTTCTCATCAAAGTACTTCATTTATGGGTAGAAATCATTAAAGAAAACACCACAAAGCGTCTTATCTGACTACGAGAAGTGTTTCAGACCCGATTACTTCATTTATTGGTGGTAACCATTCAAGAAAACATCACAAAGCATCTTATGCTTTTATCATAAGTGTTTCTCGTTAGAGTACTTCATTTCTGGGTGGTAACCATTAAAGAAAAACAACACAAAACATCTTATGCTTCTATGAGAATTGTTTCTCACCATAGTACTTCATTTATGGGTATATACCATTAAAGAAAATACCACAAAGCATCTTATCCGACTTCGAGAAGTGTTTCAGATCCGATTACTTCATTTATGGGTGCTAACCATTAAAGAAAACAACAAAAAGCATCTTATGCTTCTATGAGAAGTGTTTCTCATCATAGTAATTCATTTATGGGTATATACCATTAAAGAAAATACCACAAGGCATCTTATCCGACTTTGAGAAGTGTTTCAGACCCGATTACTTCATTTATTGGTGGTAACCATTATGGAATACATCACAAAGCATCTTATGCTTCTATGAGAAGTGTTTCTCATCATAGTACTTCATTTATGGGTAGAAATCATTAAAGAAAACACCACAAAGCGTCTTATCCGACTACGAGAAGTGTTTCAGACCCGATTACTTCATTTATTGGTGGTAACCATTCAAGAAAACATCACAAAGCATATTATGCTTCTATCAGAAGTGTTTCTCATTATAGTACTTCATTTATGGGTGGTAACCATTAAAGAAACACCACAATACATCTTATCCTACTATGCGAAGTATTTCCAGTAGGGGTACTTCATTTATGAGTGGTAAACCTTTCAAAAAAACTCCACAAAGCATCATATCTTACTACGAGAAGAGTTTCTTCTTCGAGTTCTTCTTTTAAGTGTTGTAACCATTCATCAAAACGCCACAAAGAAGAAAAGGATACCACTCAATGTGGTTCATCTCCGTGTACATCATTTATGGACGTAATCAATCAAGATACACTACAAAGTATCTAATCCTACTACGAGAAGTGTTTCTTATCTGAGTACTTCATTTCTGGGTGATAACCATTAAAGAAAACACCACAAAGCATCTTAACCTTCTACGAGAAGTGTTTCAGACCCGATTACTTCATTTATGGGTGGTAACCATTAAAGAAAAACAACACAAAACATCTTATGCTTCTATGAGAAGTGTTTCTCACCATAGTACTTCATTTATGGGTATATACCATTAAAGAAAATACCACAAAGCATCTTATCCGACTTCGAGAAGTGTTTCAGATCCGATTACTTCATTTATGGGTGCTAACCATTAAAGAAAACAACAAAAAGCATCTTATGCTTCTATGAGAAGTGTTTCTCATCATAGTAATTCATTTATGGGTATATACCATTAAAGAAAATACCACAAGGCATCTTATCCGACTTCGAGAAGTGTTTCAGACCCGATTACTTCATTTATTGGTGGTAACCATTAAAGAATACATCACAAAGCATCTTATGCTTCTATCATAAGTGTTTCTCGTTAGAGTACTTCATTTCTGGGTGGTAACCATTAAAGAAAAACAACACAAAACATCTTATGCTTCTATGAGAATTGTTTCTCACCATAGTACTTCATTTATGGGTATATACCATTAAAGAAAATACCACAAAGCATCTTATCCGACTTCGAGAAGTGTTTCAGATCCGATTACTTCATTTATGGGTGCTAACCATTAAAGAAAACAACAAAAAGCATCTTATGCTTCTATGAGAAGTGTTTCTCATCATAGTAATTCATTTATGGGTATATACCATTAAAGAAAATACCACAAGGCATCTTATCCGACTTTGAGAAGTGTTTCAGACCCGATTATTTCATTTATTGGTGGTAACCATTATGGAATACATCACAAAGCATCTTATGCTTCTATCAGAAGTGTTTCTCATCATAGTACTTCATTTATGGGTAGAAATCATTAAAGAAAACACCACAAAGCGTCTTATTCGAATACGAGAAGTGTTTCAGACCCGATTACTTCATTTATTGGTGGTAACCATTCAAGAAAACATCACAAAGCATCTTATGCTTCTATCAGAAGTGTTTCTCATTAGAGTACTTCATTTATGGGTGGTAACCATTAAAGAAACACCACAATACATCTTATCCTACTATGCGAAGTATTTCCAGTAGGGGTACTTCATTTATGAGTGGTAAAACTTTCAAAGAAACTCCACAAAGCATCATATCTTACTACGAGAAGAGTTTCTTCTTCGAGTTCTTCTTTTAAGTGTTGTAACCATTCATCAAAACGCCACAAAGAAGAAAAGGATACCACTCTATGTGGTTCATCTCCGTGTACATCATTTATGGACGTAATCAATCAAGATACACAACAAAGTATCAAATCCTACTACGAGAAGTGTTTCTTATCTGAGTACTTCATTTCTGGGTGATAACCATTAAAGAAAACACCACAAAGCATCTTATCCTACTACGAGAAGTGTTTCAGACCCGATTACTTCATTTATGGGTGGTAACCATTAAAGAAAACAACACAAAACATCTTATGCTTCTATGGCAAGTGTTTCTCACCATAGCACTTCATTTATGGGGAGAAACCATTAAAGAAAACACCACAAAGCTTCTTATCCGACTACGAGATGTGTTTCAGACCCGATTACTTCATTTATGGGTGTTAACCATTCAAGAAAACATCACAAAGCATCTTATGCTTCTATGAGAAGTGTTTCTCATCATAGTAATTCATTTATGGGTATATACCATTAAAGAAAATACCACAAGGCATCTTATCCGACTTTGAGAAGTGTTTCAGACCCGATTACTTCATTTATTGGTGGTAACCATTATGGAATACATCACAAAGCATCTTATGCTTCTATGAGAAGTGTTTCTCATCATAGTACTTCATTTATGGGTAGAAATCATTAAAGAAAACACCACAAAGCGTCTTATTCGACTACGAGAAGTGTTTCAGACCCGATTACTTCATTTATTGGTGGTAACCATTCAAGAAAACATCACAAAGCATCTTATGCTTCTATCAGAAGTGTTTCTCATTATAGTACTTCATTTATGGGTGGTAACCATTAAAGAAACACCACAATACATCTTATCCTACTATGCGAAGTATTTCCAGTAGGGGTACTTCATTTATGAGTGGTAAACCTTTCAAAAAAACTCCAAAAAGCATCATATCTTACTACGAGAAGAGTTTCTTCTTCGAGTTCTTCTTTTAAGTTTTGTAACCATTCATCAAAACGCCACAAAGAAGAAAAGGATACCACTCTATGTGGTTCATCTCCGTGTACATCATTTATGGACGTAATCAATCAAGATACACTACAAAGTATCTAATCCTACTACGAGAAGTGTTTCTTATCTGAGTACTTCATTTCTGGGTGATAACCATTAAAGAAAACACCACAAAGCATCTTAACCTTCTACGAGAAGTGTTTCAGACCCGATTACTTCATTTATGGGTGGTAACCATTAAAGAAAAACAACACAAAACATCTTATGCTTCTATGAGAAGTGTTTCTCACCATAGTACTTCATTTATGGGTAGAAATCATTAAAGAAAACACCACAAAGCGTCTTATCCGACTACGAGATGTTTTTCAGACCCGATTACTTCATTTATTGGTGGTAACCATTCAAGAAAACATCACAAAGCATCTTATGCTTCTATCAGAAGTGTTTCTCATTCGAGTACTTCATTTATTGGTGGTAACCATTAAAGAAACACCACAATAAATCTTATCCTACTATGCGAAGTGTTTCAGACCCGATTACTTCATTTATGGGTGGTAACCATTCAAGAAAACATCACAAAGCATCTTATACTTCTACAAGAAGTGTTTCTCATCGGAGTACTTCATTTATGGGTGATAACCATTAAAGAAAACATCACAAAGCATCTTATCCTACTACTAGAAGTGTTTCAAACCCGATTACTTCATTTATTGGTGGTAACCATTAAAGAATACATCACAAAGCATCTTATGCTTCTATGAGAAGTGTTTCTCATCAAAGTACTTCATTTATGGGTAGAAATCATTAAAGAAAACACCACAAAGCGTCTTATCTGACTACGAGAAGTGTTTCAGACCCGATTACTTCATTTATTGGTGGTAACCATTCAAGAAAACATCACAAAGCATCTTATGCTTTTATCATAAGTGTTTCTCGTTAGAGTACTTCATTTCTGGGTGGTAACCATTAAAGAAAAACAACACAAAACATCTTATGCTTCTATGAGAATTGTTTCTCACCATAGTACTTCATTTATGGGTATATACCATTAAAGAAAATACCACAAAGCATCTTATCCGACTTCGAGAAGTGTTTCAGATCCGATTACTTCATTTATGGGTGCTAACCATTAAAGAAAACAACAAAAAGCATCTTATGCTTCTATGAGAAGTGTTTCTCATCATAGTAATTCATTTATGGGTATATACCATTAAAGAAAATACCACAAGGCATCTTATCCGACTTTGAGAAGTGTTTCAGACCCGATTACTTCATTTATTGGTGGTAACCATTATGGAATACATCACAAAGCATCTTATGCTTCTATGAGAAGTGTTTCTCATCATAGTACTTCATTTATGGGTAGAAATCATTAAAGAAAACACCACAAAGCGTCTTATCCGACTACGAAAAGTGTTTCAGACCCGATTACTTCATTTATTGGTGGTAACCATTCAAGAAAACATCACAAAGCATCTTATGCTTCTATCAGAAGTGTTTCTCATTATAGTACTTCATTTATGGGTGGTAACCATTAAAGAAACACCACAATACATCTTATCCTACTATGCGAAGTATTTCCAGTAGGGGTACTTCATTTATGAGTGGTAAAACTTTCAAAGAAACTCCACAAAGCATCATATCTTACTACGAGAAGAGTTTCTTCTTCGAGTTCTTCTTTTAAGTGTTGTAACCATTCATCAAAACGCCACAAAGAAGAAAAGGATACCACTCTATGTGGTTCATCTCCGTGTACATCATTTATGGACGTAATCAATCAAGATACACAACAAAGTATCAAATCCTACTACGAGAAGTGTTTCTTATCTGAGTACTTCATTTCTGGGTGATAACCATTAAAGAAAACACCACAAAGCATCTTATCCTACTACGAGAAGTGTTTCAGACCCGATTACTTCATTTATGGGTGGTAACCATTAAAGAAAACAACACAAAACATCTTATGCTTCTATGGCAAGTGTTTCTCACCATAGCACTTCATTTATGGGGAGAAACCATTAAAGAAAACACCACAAAGCTTCTTATCCGACTACGAGATGTGTTTCAGACCCGATTACTTCATTTATGGGTGTTAACCATTCAAGAAAACATCACAAAGCATCTTATGCTTCTATGAGAAGTGTTTCTCATCATAGTAATTCATTTATGGGTATATACCATTAAAGAAAATACCACAAGGCATCTTATCCGACTTTGAGAAGTGTTTCAGACCCGATTACTTCATTTATTGGTGGTAACCATTATGGAATACATCACAAAGCATCTTATGCTTCTATGAGAAGTGTTTCTCATCATAGTACTTCATTTATGGGTAGAAATCATTAAAGAAAACACCACAAAGCGTCTTATTCGACTACGAGAAGTGTTTCAGACCCGATTACTTCATTTATTGGTGGTAACCATTCAAGAAAACATCACAAAGCATCTTATGCTTCTATCAGAAGTGTTTCTCATTATAGTACTTCATTTATGGGTGGTAACCATTAAAGAAACACCACAATACATCTTATCCTACTATGCGAAGTATTTCCAGTAGGGGTACTTCATTTATGAGTGGTAAACCTTTCAAAAAAACTCCAAAAAGCATCATATCTTACTACGAGAAGAGTTTCTTCTTCGAGTTCTTCTTTTAAGTTTTGTAACCATTCATCAAAACGCCACAAAGAAGAAAAGGATACCACTCTATGTGGTTCATCTCCGTGTACATCATTTATGGACGTAATCAATCAAGATACACTACAAAGTATCTAATCCTACTACGAGAAGTGTTTCTTATCTGAGTACTTCATTTCTGGGTGATAACCATTAAAGAAAACACCACAAAGCATCTTAACCTTCTACGAGAAGTGTTTCAGACCCGATTACTTCATTTATGGGTGGTAACCATTAAAGAAAAACAACACAAAACATCTTATGCTTCTATGAGAAGTGTTTCTCACCATAGTACTTCATTTATGGGTAGAAATCATTAAAGAAAACACCACAAAGCGTCTTATCCGACTACGAGATGTTTTTCAGACCCGATTACTTCATTTATTGGTGGTAACCATTCAAGAAAACATCACAAAGCATCTTATGCTTCTATCAGAAGTGTTTCTCATTCGAGTACTTCATTTATTGGTGGTAACCATTAAAGAAACACCACAATAAATCTTATCCTACTATGCGAAGTGTTTCAGACCCGATTACTTCATTTATGGGTGGTAACCATTCAAGAAAACATCACAAAGCATCTTATACTTCTACAAGAAGTGTTTCTCATCGGAGTACTTCATTTATGGGTGATAACCATTAAAGAAAACATCACAAAGCATCTTATCCTACTACTAGAAGTGTTTCAAACCCGATTACTTCATTTATTGGTGGTAACCATTAAAGAATACATCACAAAGCATCTTATGCTTCTATGAGAAGTGTTTCTCATCAAAGTACTTCATTTATGGGTAGAAATCATTAAAGAAAACACCACAAAGCGTCTTATCTGACTACGAGAAGTGTTTCAGACCCGATTACTTCATTTATTGGTGGTAACCATTCAAGAAAACATCACAAAGCATCTTATGCTTTTATCATAAGTGTTTCTCGTTAGAGTACTTCATTTCTGGGTGGTAACCATTAAAGAAAAACAACACAAAACATCTTATGCTTCTATGAGAATTGTTTCTCACCATAGTACTTCATTTATGGGTATATACCATTAAAGAAAATACCACAAAGCATCTTATCCGACTTCGAGAAGTGTTTCAGATCCGATTACTTCATTTATGGGTGCTAACCATTAAAGAAAACAACAAAAAGCATCTTATGCTTCTATGAGAAGTGTTTCTCATCATAGTAATTCATTTATGGGTATATACCATTAAAGAAAATACCACAAGGCATCTTATCCGACTTTGAGAAGTGTTTCAGACCCGATTACTTCATTTATTGGTGGTAACCATTATGGAATACATCACAAAGCATCTTATGCTTCTATGAGAAGTGTTTCTCATCATAGTACTTCATTTATGGGTAGAAATCATTAAAGAAAACACCACAAAGCGTCTTATCCGACTACGAAAAGTGTTTCAGACCCGATTACTTCATTTATTGGTGGTAACCATTAAAGAATACATCACAAAGCATCTTATGCTTCTATGAGAAGTGTTTCTCATCAAAGTACTTCATTTATGGGTAGAAATCATTAAAGAAAACACCACAAAGCGTCTTATCTGACTACGAGAAGTGTTTCAGACCCGATTACTTCATTTATTGGTGGTAACCATTAAAGAATACATCACAAAGCATCTTATGCTTCTTTGAGAAGTGTTTCTCATCAAAGTACTTC
>CAXKVX010002432.1:0-57280 GCA_964058865.1 Eleocharis quinqueflora
GGGTTATTTGGGTTTGAAGGGTTTTATATTGTTTGGCTCAGCTGTGTTAGTCAGAGCTGATTCTGGTTCTATGTTGTTTACTTCTACTTGGCATAACTTCTTGATTTCCTAGTGATGAAGCCCCGGCAGGTTTCCCTGCTTTGTTAAAATAAAATAACAAGAACAACCTAATGATGCAATCTGTCGGTTCAGAGATTCAAGTTCTAAACAATAAAGCTACCAAAAACTCAACAAACAAAATAACCAACATTTTGGCTTAATTCCTCCAAGCTGACCACAAAGAAACTTAACCAACCATCAAAGCTGCATACGAAGAAACTTGAAAGAACAATCAATAATGATTGGAAAAAATTGAATAGCATGAGGAAGTGACATGCACATGACTAAGAACTAAGAAGTAAAAACAGTTCTGAAAGGTAAAAAAAAAAAACAAATACAACTAATTTAATGGTGAAAACAACAGAAATTGTCCAAATTGAAATATAATGGCGACAGTGACATAACATCATACTTCGTACAAATAATTCAAAAGGCATAATCATACAACAGTTGACTTCCTAAATCATTCAGACATCCTCTAAGAACAAATATTCAACCTTGTAAATCTTTTTTTTTTGGAGAACTTGGTAGTAGCTACCAAGATTTCAACCTTGTAAATCAAACCTTGAACTACTAGTACAACACTGTTTGAAATAGACAAGTCCATAAGTTTTCAAAATAATTGAAAAAACTCTATTACCTTCACCTCCACCTTGAAGAACTCCCCAACCTGATTACCTCCTCAGTGCTGGTATCTTTCCGGAACCTCTCCGACCCAGCACCAGTGTCATCCTTAGGCTGACTCGCATCTCCATACAAATCCTTCAGCTTTTGTAAATTACTCGACACCATGTCCTTCTTCTCTCCTCTAAATGGGCTCTCCCTGCGTCTTTCATGCAGATCCTGCCTCGGGCTCCTACTTTGCCTGTACCGGTCTCGGTCATAGTCTCTCCTCTCTCGGCTAGACTGATGGTAGTCTCTATCTCTCTCTCTCCTATCCCTATCCCTCTCTCTATCCCTATCCCTTTCTCGGTCCCGACTCCTATCCCTATCTCGCTCTCTATCTCGGTCCCGACTCCTCTCCCTATCTCTCTCTCTGTCCCTATCTTTATCATAGCTCCTCTCTCTCTCTCTCTCTCTGTCTCGCTCTAAAATGGCTTTACGGACAGGAGAAGAGTCACGAGTGGAGGCACGGTGTGGGGCTCGCTGCCCGAAGGACACAGAAAGGGAAGCCTTGACAGAGGGAGGCCGGCGAGCTGTCGAGTCATCAGAACCCATGCGGGTTGAGTCGCCGGTTGTGCCTGAGAGCTTTGTTGGGAGCTTCATTTTCTCAAGATTTGTGGTGATCTGCCGCATCAGCGGGAGGGGTACTCTTGGGAGAAGAGTATCAAAGTAGTACTGCATACACAAGAGCGAGTACATTACATCCAAACAACAGTGTGTTAAAGAGCTTATTAAAACAGAAGAATATGCAAAATAATTAATAAAAAAAGGTATTTGTCATCCAAAGCTTATCATATCCACATGTTAAGTCAAGAGGTTTCCTGAATGGTGGCACTATTACAAAAGATTTGAACAACGCTAAATTTTAGGAAAGCTAATTGCAATCTCTCAGTATGAATAATGTTCCAGGTTCTTGGCAAGAAACCTAACAGATGAAGCGATGCAACGGCCTGGTTTGAGTTTATGCTCATCCAGGATGCTTCAAGCAACTAGAATAGAAGCAATAAATAACTGAAGTTTCAAAATACTTTTTCCTTTTTTTTTTTTTTGTTAAGGTTATATTAGGTTTATCAGGTTGTGAAGTGGATTAAGGCTATTTTTTTTACACAGACAAGGTTCTTCTCGGATAGAATTTCAACCCAATCGGCCTGCAGGTCACATGAACTTTTTGTTCCGCGAGTATAGATCTAGTCAGGTTTTGTTAATTCAAATCAAATACTTAAATTATGGGCTTGGATACTGTAAAGACTCAGGTAGTATCTTCAGCTTCGGTACAGCATCTGTAGCTGTTATACACACTCGGAAGATGCCAAAAATGTTGTACAGAGCGGTGTCTGAGCAAGTAAACCAATTAAATACATTATTTTTCCACAAAGACATGGGATATTAGTTAGTCTAAGACGCCATTCACAAACCTTACTGAAAACTGTGAAAAGAGATGCGACCGCCTCTCATGGCAACTCCGAAATGGAAACACCTTGCCAAGGATCTCAAACATACTATAATCAAAGGCAGTCAAAAGCTTGGAGATATTCAGACATGTAAAATGTACAACATCATGTCTATCATATAAACATATGAAGAAGTATATAAGATACACCGTAAAATAAGGGAACAGAGGTGAAACACTGAAAAATTCTATACCTGGCCAAGGAGAAGATCTCGCACATACACTCCCATTGTTGTCATTTTCCCATTCGACCCTGGAGAGAACTCCTGAATAAATTTAAAAATTGTTAAACTATGATGAAGGAAACTCTTAAATTAATCAGGCAAGAGAATGTGAGCTGCCAGAATAACTGCATCAGACAAGTACACTATTTACCTCGTCATCCTTAATGTAGGGCTCATACCAACCCCACAAGGTCCTTGGTTCAGCCGCATATCGTAGATAGAGAAACCCAACCTGCATTTGTATGAAAAAGAAGAAAATGGAACCATCGCGCTTAGCATAGTATAAGGGCCACCAGACTCGGAGTCAAATAAATATGCCATGTACTACGTGTGTATAAAAAAATCCGCCAAAAACTTAAAATCCAAATTGAATGATTATTGAAATTGTTCGATCCACTCATAATCACGATGCCTTAGATTAAAGCCTAGCAAACTGGTATAGTGCTATGAGATCACTGCTCTATGTTTTAGTTAGAACCATCTCCCCCTCACATGACCACCAAAAGGTGGGATTGAAAAAGGGGCTTCTTTAAATTTCTGTGACAATATAGAGGTTGTTTCCTAAATGAGAGTCTTTTGTTGCATTTGCAGAATAATTATGCTCAGCAATTATACTGCAGACAAACTTTGACAACATTTTAATATTTGCAAAAGATCTAAACCATCGGATCAGTCTAAATAGGAACCGATAATATATCAATATTAAAATCTACAATGGTAGTTATACATAATTGCATACTCTTTAAGTTAGGACAATTTAACCAATTATTGCTTGGCTTTAACCATAACAAGTTGAATAGCAATTGCAGCATAAAGATTAGTAGTATAATTTGCACCGAAACCCATAATATAAGAAAAGGAAGCAACTAACTGTTCTGGTATGTGGGAACTGGGAAGGCTGGATGCTTCAATAGCAGTTTATCTATTTGAGGTGATCTTTTAATGATCCAATGACACTCTATTTGTTTTCTCAGACAAGTCTCAGCTGAAGCCAAAACATGCAGACACACAAAAATAAGTAAATAGTAAGAAGAAAAAAATTAAGAAGAAAATAACAGAACTTACAGCTCTGATGTAAGGGGAGTCTGGGTGCTTGAGGAGACCATGCATCTGCTTAACAGTGAGCTTCATGGTGAAAAATTTGTAGAGGAGGCAGAATGCTGTGGAGGGCCCACGACAGTTTCCGGTCATCCAGGGCTCCACATGGTCGACCTGGTTGTATATCTCATCTATGACCTCATGGTACGTCTTAAGCTGGAACAGCTCCTTAAAATAATCACTCGACAGTATGTTCATGCACAACACCTTCTCCATTAGTGTGTCTATCGGCCTCCCTGATGACTGTACCTCCATCTCAATGTTTCTCTGTTGTAACTTTATTCTAGTTATTTCTATGTATCCTTATTATTAATTTTGGTGGGAAGAGGAATGCTTCAGCCTTCAGTAAGATATGTAGTGATCAAGTAGTGATTACTCACTTGAATTCACAAAAAAGCTGCAAATAAAAAAATAATAAAAGCATTAAACACATGGGAAAAATGAAATAAAACAACAAATGTGCTCGACCACAAAGAGTTGCCTAAATTATAAGTTATTGTGAAACTATGGTATGTTTTGTGTTTCTATGTGAAACTTTCAGTACCAAAGAGTTAACTTGGCCAATATAACAGTTGTTTTGGTAATAGAATTGTAAAGAGAGGGACTAAGAGAAATGAATTGTATTGATATTGTGTTGGTTGATTACAAATACAAGAGTCTATTTATAAACTTGATGACATTACTAAGCTAAATATCTCTAATACTAATCCTCTCTAATATCTCCTACCCTCTATTACAATATTAATCATCTCCACAATTGTACACCAAATAATATCTCCAACCTATAATTCTAACATCCCCCTCAAGCTTATCGTGCGGTACGCATGTTGAGCTTGCCTTGCAATTGCTTGATAGCACAATCTTGAGTCGCCAATTGTTTATTTGAGTCTCCATGAAGAAAGAAGAGAATGAACTCTATTGCCTCAAGATGTGTTCATAGAAGCTCATTTGAGTCTTCTTGAACAAAAAAAGAAAGAAAAGAAAAGAAAATACTCTCAATGGCTCTTTTGGCCCATTGATTCATTTGCTCATTGGCTCTTTTGGCTCAATTGCTCTTTGAACTCATTGGCTCTTTGGCTCAATGGTTCTTTTGACTCATTGGCTTTGTACATAATTTCAAGAGGCTCTTGACTCTCTTGTCTCAAAATGATGAGATTGAAAAAGAAGAAGAGTGGAGCTCATTTCTGATTTGGCTCAATTTGTGATTTGAATTAAATTGGGGGTGTTTTAATTCTCTCTGTGCATCTGAAATGGTTAACTGCAAATGGGAGAACACTGTCCCGTTTCGGCCGTTCTCTTGGCCCAAAATTGACTCCTCACCGCGAACCCTGTACGATCCGCTTGTTGATAGCATCAATCCTCCAGATAATGCTGATTCAGAAGTGAACATTTCTCCTGAGAATTCTGTGGCAGCCATGTTTTGGTTCTTCTTGATTGTGTCGCAGCTCATACCATTGTACAACGGGTTGACTGTGGATTTGATCCATTTTCCAATAACGGCGACCAATCTCTTCGCGAGTTCACAAGAAAACAAAAATAGGTGTGGATCTAGAACCCTAGTGTTGCCGCCGCTGTTCTAACACTTTCACGCCTCTGTGCTTAAAAGAATTGAAGAAAAATGCGAGTTGAAGAAGAAATATCTCGCCTTCAGGGTTTAGCTTAGCAATGTTAGGTGTCAGAACCAGAACCAGCATCATAGGTCTACAGCCATGTCAGATCTTCTTTCTTCTCTGAGATCGATCGAGTGAAGGTCTGAATTAGGTTCATCGCGACTCAGGAGGAGATGGTCGAGAATCGCGTGCTGACCCCGCTCAACAAGTGCCGCGTCGCGGAGTTCTACCTCCCGTGAAATGCGAGAACGAGGTTGTGTCTGGTCTCTGATCGGATCTGACAATTAGGCAAATATCACCAGTCAGATCTGCGTAGTAGCTGAAACAGCGATTGATTTCTTTGAGTCTTGGTCTTGATTCTTTAGGTGGCTCTCGACAGGTCAGCAGAGACGGCTACAACAAACGGTTCTGACAAAGTCTCCGACGTCGATTCGATTGTTCGATGACAATGGCTGCTGAAGGTCACTAATAATCGTGTTGAGGGGCTCTCTTCTTGATTTTGTCAAAATATGGCAAATCCTTCTCAGTAGAAAAAAAATGAGCGTTCTTGACAAGAGAGCTAATCTTGAAAGAATACGGTCTACGGGGCTGATCTTGAAAGAAGATGCTCCCTTGCGCGTTCGTACACCTCTGTCTCTGATCGATTTGAGAACTTGATACGCTACAGTTGGTGATTCTGTGAGGAGGGACTGTATCTAGTGCTCGACGGAGGTAGTGGCACTCTCGATCTGGTGCGGCGCGTGTAGATGATCGATGGAGGTGGCTGAGGTTAGAGAAATCTCTCTGACAAGAAGGATCAAAGACGATATTGATCGTGATTTTCAGAGGAAGGTGGAATAAAGGACATAATAGAGGTAGAATAAGGACAAATCAAAGAATAGGTGTTAGGAATATGGAGTGTAGAGAGGTTTATTCTTGGAATACCTTGATTTATTGAGTGGAATAGAATGAGAATAGGATCATGATTTCTGGAATAGGCGCATGCCTAATTTCAGAGCGTTGGCTCTGATACCATAATAGAATTGTAAAGAGGGATTAAGAGAGAAATGAATTGTATTGATATTGTGTTGGTTGATTACAAATACAAGAGTCTATTTATAAACTTGATGACATTACTAAGCTAAATATCTCCAATACTAATCCTCTCTAATATCTCCGACCCTTTATTACAATATTAATCATCTCCACAATTGTACACCAAATAATATCTCCAACCTATAATTCTAACATTTGGGTACAACACCATCTAACATTTGGGTACAACACCACCTGACGGGTATAATATACTTCACAAATAAAAGTAATTGGACAAAATTACACTATACCAAACTACTCGGACATATAATTATGCAAATTGAACTCATTGGGGGTTCAGTTGCAAAAGATTAAGACTTTACCATCCAAGTTCCCAAACTATATTGTACAAACCCTAGCCCTCCAAAATTAACAAAATCTCATGTACATGCAAGCAATTGAAACAATTTTTCAGGAAACGTCAATAGAGAAATAGGAAACTACGTCATTATAAATTCAGAAAAGAAAGAAGAGCTTACAATTTCATTAGGGTTCGAAACCCTAATCCGCCGGGCAAATCGTAGCTGGCGCAAACGCTTCTTCGGCTTCAAATTTTCACGAGATACAAATTGATTTTACAAAAGAAAGCGATTATTAGATAGATATTTCTGTGAAATTATGGAGGAAAAATAAAAGAGAAATTGAATCGAAGCTCGACAAGCGCGAGAAAGAGAAGAGGAAACGGGAAAGAAAGGAAAGGGTAAGCTGGGAATTTGGAATTAGGTCAGAGACCTTATTAGTATTACCATAATATAATATTATATTTGTTATCGTCGGTTCATTAGAATTTGGAAACGCTCTTTCCGCTGCTGCCATAGTATTAGTATTTCTGTCCCTTGGTTATGAAGCGAGATCCTTGCCGTTTATTTTATGAATCTCAAAAATCCCCCTAAAGTAACAGCAACTTGTGCGCGTTAGATATAAATCAAACGGTCTGCATCGTGAGCCAAAGAAACCATGGTAGGAAAACAATATCAGCAGATCCGGCATCCTCCCTGACGGTGGGACCATGCTGTCAGACTAATAGAAGATTGGGTCGTGTCTAATTGGGTCCGCTCGAATGATCGATCCAGATCTTTCGAGGGAAATTTTAACGGTTCAGTCTGCAGGCTGCAGCCTTTAATGGCCATCTCATTTAGTGGAATCGGGCTATAACGAGTGAGTGTGATCACTGAAATAAATAAATCTTTTTTACTATTATTTATAAAGAAGAATATTATTTTCCTCTATTCATAAAGACTTAAAAAAAAAGAACAAACCTAAGAAGTGTAAAGCCTACGTTACTATAAAATTTGTAAATGCAGATTAAATTGAGCAATAGAAAATTTCTAGTTGAACTTCTAGTTTGACTATTTTCGGAACAGGTGTTTCCGGGGTCTTATGAAATTTAAAGAGAACAATACACAAGATTCTTTGAAATTTTGAAATTTCAAATTACTAAAATGGTCCCTGTTCATTGAAGCCACAAGGAAAAAAGAAAAGTTATTACTAAATTAGTTTGAGTTTATTACTTTATTATTAGGAAAGCAATTATTCCAAGAACAAAGTCAATAGCAGTAGCAGCTAGACTAAGTTGCTTACGAGTTCTAGATTTGACTGTTTTGTATGTATTCAAGCCTTTTTAGAGTAAAGTTATCATATTTTTAGGAGCACTGAGGATTTTTATATTCTTAATTAAAAAATATAATTAATTATTTTAAAATTTTGATTTATTGTATTTAATAAATTGTTCACGTCAAATCTTGTGCTCGGCTGCTCCTATAATACACATTCTGCAGATATAATTGAATCTCTACAAGATATAGTACACTAAACTTGGGATCAAGGCTGCATTTGGGATCCCACCAGGGGCATAAGCTAGATTGGATAACAACTTATTTCAGTTCTCCCCCCTCTCAAAAGCAGACAACCACACATACCAAACAAACAAACAAAACATAAATTCACTCCTGAACTCTGCTCCAGTCTGCATGCATATGCGAAATTTCAGATCTTCTAATCTATCAAGCAAACTGAAATGAATAAACAATAGTTAATTATTGAAGTAGAGAAAAATAAGAAATAACAAAGTGAGATAAGATGTACTCAGAAAAGAAGAACACCTAAAGACAAAACAAAATACATTGGTCCATTTGATTTTCCAATAAGAACACAACCTTTTATTTATATAAAGGAAATTCAAAGAAGCTACAATTTAGGTTTGTGAACTGTGAAAAAAATTCCAGTTGCAATTTAAATCTAAAAAGATATTCATCAACTTATAACAAATACTATGCAGCATAACAGTGTTGGTTGATGGTTGGTAAACACCGAGGCAACTATAGGTTGCCTGCAGTTCACAGTTGGCAAATGTAGAGTTCTTTTTTACTTCATTAAGGTTCAGAAAGAATATACACTTACCTCTTTAAATAATTCATAAAACATTCCTGGACTAACTAGCAAAATTCTAACAAACTGGTATTTTAGGTTCGCCAAGATTAACAAAGGCCTCGGCTCGCATCATCCGCATCATGACAGAACGCCATGAAACTAGACGATCAAAGAAGTTTTTAACATACGCAGATCTATTATCCTGCTCAAAATATAAAAGTTTCACAATCAGACAGCTTATTTCTAGTCAGCATGTGAAGAAGTTCACGTCTGGTTCTATGTTTCATAAACCCTCTGAGGTATGAGCTCATTCAACTAATCCACAAAAAGAATTGACATGGCATGCACCCTCTAGGAATTAGGAAATCCCATACACGCTCTAATAAGTTAATTTGAAAAAGGAGTGTTTGATGGAACAATGAGCTTGTGAGCCTTTGGCCCTTGTTATCTTTCCTTCTCATTCTAACTTAAAGCAGAGTGAGAGAGGTTCAGTATTTTCTAATACCTTGTAGTCCAGATAATATGCATGCTGAAAAAAAGGAAAGGAGAAAATCATTATTTGCTAATTTCACAAAAATGACATGTGAAAAATATTTTAAGAATAAATAAAAAGATTTTCTTACCTCCCACATGTCCAGGCCAATTATCGGCTGATCAACAGCAATAAACAAGACAAATTCAGTTAAATATTTGAAGAAATGCAAAATGCAAATAAAACACATCTGAAACTGAGCAACTCATCTTGACTTACAATATCACCCCACACCAATGGACAGACGGCATTTTGAGTTTTCGCCACTGCAAGCTTTCTCTCATTTCCTTTTACTGAGATAAGGAAAAACATTGAACTCAAGTAATCTCACACGAAAAGATATTTCATTTGTCACCACATCTAACCGTAACCATAAAATGCAAAAAGTAAGAAAATTCCATGTCTGGCCTCTTCTTTAAAATTTATAACCCAAAATAAATAGTGTTGAACAAACATGATTTCAACTATCTACTTCACAAAGATCTATAGCAGGGCTAGATTTTCTGGTCAGGTCTAGATGATATAGTGCTGGTACCAGCCTGTACCCTTATTTTGGGTCCGCTTCAGCAGAAATCTTAAATTTCTGATAAAGTTAACTCAACCTAGAAAGAGAATATAAATAATACTCACAGTAAAGCCAGACCCAGCCAGACCCAGAAATGGAGAGGGCTGCAAGGGTAAATTCATCCTTGAAATTAGCAAAAGACCCAAAATCCTTCTCAATTTGGTTCAAGACACCTCCTTTTGGCAGGCTACCCCCATTAGGTTGCATCGACTCCCAAAAGAAGTCATGGCTCCAAACCTACAATTTTAAACAGAACACATATGATTAAAGCAAGTCTGTCTTAAAAAGATCCTTCATGTGTCATAAATTTCACAATTACTACCTGTTAGCTACCTAGAGTTTAGAATAAAAAATTTCATATTGTGTTATAGCAGACTTTTCCGAATGTTTTCTTCTGTCCTCAGCCTGCCACACTTTCCTCAAGTGTGATATCTAAATGCACACAAGGACGAGCAGAACTCACATGCACGTGTGCACGTGCGCAACCAAACAAAAGCAATAACGTCTAATTGCTAACCCATGAGTGGCCATACACACAAATAAGCACATATATTCCCACTTAAGCCTACACAGGTACACACACAAGGACAAAGATAAACAATCAGGCAGACAATAGGAATAAACGAAAGACGAACCGAAGAGGCATCATTGAACTCGATCAATGGGCTGCCATTATTATATGTGGCCTTGACCATCTCCTCCAACGTGTGCCCATAAAACGGGCTAGTTTTTAAAAGCTTGTTCAGTTTCTCAACACGTTCATTATGGTGCTTTCCCCAGTGAATCTCCACTGTTCTCTTGCTCATGTATGGCTCCAAGGCATCCTAACCCACGTTACCAAAAAAAATAGTAATTATGTAAATCAGTTTACCAATAGTAGAACAGATGTCCCTGCAAATCATCAAAATAAAATCACCATAAAATGTTGACCCAAGTGGACAGTGATGTGGCCCGTTGCAACCAGATGGTTCAAAAAGTCTTCAGTTCATGTATTTTTCTGGGGTACATCTGATATTTCCTGCATTTTCATTCTGGGATAATAGAGACATATCTAGGTGCAGGCATTATCATGCTACATAAACTGTATTATGACATGTACAAGGTCAAACACAGCCCATAATAACCTTAAATCAAAGAAATGAAAGGCAATTGTATCGAACTCACGAGTTCGTATGGAGGTGTGGTGAGGCCATAATAAGCTCTGACTTTGTAAGCACGTTTCTGGGGAAAAAATAAGGAAGAATCTGAAGTTAGTTCATTGCAATAGAGGATTCAACCAACCAGGGAAGATAATTTGTTTCCTTTGATTTTGTACAATTAACTGTTTTGTTAATATTAGGATCGACCGAGTCCTTGAATCAGCACGACATAACAGTAAATGTACAATTGTTTTATGATTCTCGACATAAATAGAGGTACTAGTCATTCGAAAAACAACGTCTAAAACCATCCTTAAATATATAAATAAACAAGAACAACAACTGAGCCTATTTACTTCAGTAATGATATGATTCTCGAGTACTTATATATAGGATAATTCAATAAAAGCACAGCAGATATACGAATACCAATACAACGAACTAATAACTAATAGTAATTTCCAAAAAAAAAAAAGAATAAATAAATAAAGACGGAGGCAAAGTGTTTGTGTCAGATACCGGATAAGGTTTTGCAAATTTGAAAGGTTTCGAACTCAATTTAGAGGATGCGACACCACAGCCACACCAGCTCGGCGCCGTTACCAGCTGAAACCCCATCGCCCTCGCTCCCTCTCGCACTTTCTCTTCGGGGATATTTATTTGCGTAGCAAATCTCTACACAAATTGTTAAAAAAAAAAAAACTAAACTAAAACTAAAAAGCGTTCGCGAATGAAAATAACAATAAAAGAAAGTAAAAAGCGCATGTGTAAATATTTCAGACAGCGTAAGGGTTTATATAATCTAAAGATTGAAGATTGGGCCTGGTGAATACAATACGGGCCTCAGATGGTGGCCCACAAATATGGCTTAAATAAACACGAAAATGCAGTGTATTTATTCTACGAGAGACATGTAGGGTCCGTTTGGCAAATCAAGTAATATCGCTAGAAGAGTGGTAAAAGAGTGATAAGAATAGAATAGTGTGATTTTAAAATAGTTGATAGATAAAGATATTCTTGATTATTCGAAATAGTGAAAATGTTGTTTGGCAACAAGTTAGTCGGAATAGCAAATAGAGAATTGTATTAAAAAATAGGGAGAATTGGCTCCATGCCACTCCAAAATACAAGAATTAGCAAATTGCCACCATATAATCCATACTTTGGTTATTGCCATCCCAAAATGTCTCCTCTTTGTTTTTTGCCACATGCATCTATTTTACACCTTTTAGAAAATAAAAAATACAGAAATAATTTCTTATTCCAAAAATACCCTTCTCCTCTCCCAGCACTGCAGTGCCAAGTCGCTCGACCCCTTCTCCCTTCCTTCGATATTATTTTCAGGGTATTTTGAGCACTGTCCAAGCACTGCAGTGCCAAATCGACTGCCTACTCTTTGTCAGCTAAAATCGACTGCCCTGCAAGCTCTGGGTTCGCTAAGCTCTGCAAGGTCGACTGGGTTCGGTAAGGTCTGCAAGGTCGCCTCTCCGCAAGGTCGCCTCCGGCCTGCGCTCCCCTCCTTCGATTGAATGGTGTCGCTGTTCGCCAAAATCACTTGTCGATGGTGATGTCCTGGATTCCGAATGGGTATTCATTTATTCTCCTCTCTATTTTATCTGATTTTTTGCATCTGATTCATTTCACTACTACTCAGTCTCTTTCAAATGTGTATATTTTGCATCCACTCGATTCCACTTGTACCTGATTCCACTGAAATTGAATTTCTGTTGTAAACAATTTCACTCGAACACTGCTACTAGTCTCTTTCAAGTGTGTTTATTTTGGCATCGACTACTCAGTATAGATTGAATTTCACTCGAACACTAAAATTGAATTTATGTTGTAAGCATTTTGCTGATAGCATCTGACTACCAGTGGCATCTGTCAGTCAGACTACCATTGGCATCTGGCATCTGGCATCTGGCATCTGGCATCTGACTACCATTGTATTGGTAATTACACTAATAGGAAAAGCTAAGTTCAATTATATTTTGTGCAGGATTGATCCGGAGACCGCCTTTAAAATAGAAGCTAAGATCGATGAATTTTGGAACAAAAAAATTGATGGTAGAAAAGCATATGTGAAAGGGAGGACACATGAATGGGCGGTGGATTCGGATAAGTTTTCTATCTGTGATTTGAAAAGTGATTTATCTGATAAGGTCGAATGGGGGAGCTCTCAAACACCTAAAATTTGGTTTTTTGACAAAACAGAAGGTAAAGATGTGGAATTACTTTATGAGGTGCAAATACCAAATATTTTTAGAATGTATGAAGAAGAAAGGAAAATATCATTTCTAGTAGTATTGTGTGATTCAGACGAAAGTTATAAGTGTAGTGGTTCGAATCCAACACCAAATCAAAGCCAAGCAGAGAGCTCTCAAGGTTGCAACAATGTTGATCATTCTAATCCATTTGAGAGTAGTGAGCCTGGTGTGAGATACAATGATGAGGTACTGTATGGTATTGGCAATGTAAGTGAGTTGGAGGTAGATGCGGAGGTACATGGTGGTCCAGGATCTAGTTCGAAGGGCACTACAGAATCTATTATGAAGGATATAGTAGCTTGTGAGGATCCAAAAATAGTGGATGTAGGTGAAGTTGAAACAACCATTGTGTGTGACCCCAACAACCCGAAAATAGAGGTTAATGCATTATTTTCAGATGCAGCTACATTCAGAAAGACTTCAAGGCATTTTGCAATTCAAAAGGAGTTTGAATTTGTTACAGTGAAGTTGGATAAAAAGAGATTCATTGGAAAATGCAAGCATCCTGACTGTCCATGGAGGATTCGAGCTTCCATATGCCAGGATAAAACTTTTGCGGTAAACTATCTGACGGTTTAATTTGAACTTGTAGCATTTTTTTACTAAACTTTCAAGATCATGCTTATAGATATAGATTTTGTACTTGCAGGTGAAGTTATTGCCATATGAACATACATGTCCATCGACTTGCATGGTTGCAGGAAAGATGACTTCTAAGTCGTGGGTATCTGATAGGGTTGGAGACTGGTTGGCAAAAAATCCCACAGTTGGAGCAAAGCAAGTGAAGGACAAGTTAGAGGATGAGTTCCATGTGAAGTTGACTTACTACAAAGCTTGGTCGGGAAGAGAAGTTGCGCTTAAGCAAATACAGGGTTCATGGGGTGATAGCTTCAAGTTGTTGTACAACTTCAAGGCAGAGTTGGAAAATAAATCTCCCGGAAGCATCGTTAAGATTGATTGTTATGGAGACGGAGATAGGATGCAGTTCAACCGAATGTTTGTAGCACTCAAGCCGTGCATAGATGGCTTTCTAAATGGTTGTAGACCATATTTGGGAATTGATTCGACCGCTCTACATGGTATGTACCTAATTTTATTATTTGAAGCAAATTCATAAGTTAAAGCAAATTCTCATATATGTACCTAATTTATGTTTGTAATGTTTTGGCAAGCAAGTGGAAGGGACAATTAGCAGCCAGTGTTACAAATAAGAGGTACTTTCATTAGAGTATGGCTAGCGTGCTTCCATAAGCACTTCGGGTGAAACACTTACGGGTCAAATTTAAAAATTTAGCATCTGAAATTTCGATTTAAATAGCTCATTAATTTATTTATATCATAATCTTGTAGAATACAAAAATTTCCCATTTTTAGAATTTTCTAACTATGTCTAATGATTTTTTAAAGTTGGCCCAAAAAATAATAAAAAATACCTTAATTTCTATGGCAAATAGGTCATCTTTAAAAAATCATTAGACATAGTTAGAAAATTCTAAAAATGGAAATTTTTTGTATTCTACAATATTATGATATAAATAAATTACTGAGCTATTTAAATCGAAATTTCAGATGCTAAATTTTTAAATTTGACCCGTAAGCGTTTCACCCGAAGTGCTTATGGAAGCACGCTAGCCATATATCTCTCATTAATCATTATATATTACACTCAATTATATCATAGTAGGTACCAGTGTTATCCAAACTGTGGGCAATTCGGATGGTATCACTGTTGAAGAGGGGGATTCGGATGGTATTATCCAAACTGTTATCGATTCTCAATTATATCATTATATATTACACTCAATTACATTTTGCTTGCAGGAAGAGGGGGAAAAAGCAGTGTGAAGTGTCTAATAGCCAGTGAATTTGGATGTTATCGATTCTCACTGGCCAAGCTTTTGAATTTGTATTATTGCAGGCAGTTTGGATGTTATAATTTGGCACAATTGTTGTATGTTATTGGCACAAGATTTTTGGCATAATTGTTGTATGTTATTGGCACAATTGTTGTATGTTATTGCCCTGATGCTTCAGTTTTTGGTGTCTCGAATTGAGTAGACATCCGCATCTTCTGTTTGAGGTTTGCATTTTGACTTTTTGACAGTTTTGCTTCAGTATGTTATCGATTCTCACTTCCATAGTTTGACAGAAAAAGGTGTACATGAATACCTAGAGAATAGGTTGATGTTTTCTTCAGTAAGAATTTGAATTGTATTAGCGTCATATGCAGCCATGGATTCTAGAGAATAGGTTGATATTAACAAATACAAAACAACACATATCTAGGGGTCAAATAAATTATGCAGAGTTGTAAATGGCAACAAAACATTACAAAACAGCACATATCGATTCTCATATCTAGTTGTGAATGTGCTTCAGTTTTTGGCAATTTGGCATGGAGTTCATCACATAAATTGAGCATTACAAAACATTACCCAAATTGCTAAAATTGAAATAGTTGTTAAAATTGTCAACTTCATTACAAAGCATGACCCCAACTGAAAGTTCCTCTAAAGCATTACAAAGCATTACAATTAAATTCATGACAACAACATTGCGATGAGAGTTCTCTTTCTTCTTAATTTCTTTCATAACCTTACAATAATGTTTCTGACAACAATAGCAAGATACGCCACTTTTCCTATTTTCCATGTCATCGTTTGCGGCGTCCCGCATTGTTAGTAGTCCTGTATCATAGAGGTAGGCCTCGTACTCGTTCTCCATCATGTAAAATTCACAATTAGGTAATTTCTGTTGTTGTAATACCAATATCAGTTAATATAACCAGTTATCGATTTCACAAACTCGATTCCACTGTAAATAATTCTGGTATAACAAAAACAGTAGTGGTAATTTTGAGTTGTAATTATACTAGAAAGGTCCTAGAATTCTGGTATAACTTGTACCTGATTCCACTGTAAACAATTTTTGTTGTAATAATCAAACCTTCTCGATATTCAGTTGTAATTTTCAATTGTAAACATTTTTCCTATTTCTGGTAAATCAAAACCAATATCAGTTATCCATTGTAATTTTTCAATTGTAAATTTTCAATTGTAACCAATATCAGTTATCTATTATCCTATCAACAAATCATTCTGGTAAATCAAAACCAACTCGATAAAGGAATTGTAGTATCAACACTTTCTGGTAAACCAAAAAAAAGGAAACCTTTTGGTAAATCAAACCTTGTAGTTTGAGCACTCGTAAAACACCAATTCACTGTCCCTAACAAGTCTCATAATGTAGAATCCACAATTTGGACAAGGAATTAATGGCAAAGAGAATGACTCGGAGCTGTTTCCGAGTTTCCTACGACGATGAGTCATGCTAGGGTTTCGGCAGGATGGAGAAGCAAATCGTGATGGTCAGGAGATGGAAAGAGGGAAAGAATCACAGCAATGAATTAATTAATCAGGAGATGGAGTTCTGGGGTCGCAGCAATTGGCATCGAAGGAAGGGAGAAGGGGTCGAGCAACTTGGCAGTACAGTGCTGGGAGAGGAGAAGGGTATTTTTGGAATAAGAAATTATTTTTGTATTTTTTATTTTCTAAAAGGTGTAAAATAGATGCTTATGTGGCAAAAAACAAAGAGGAGACATTTTGGGATGGCAATAACCAAAGTATGGATTATAAGGTGGTAATTTGCTAATTCTTGTGTTTTGGAGTGGCATGGAGCCAATTTTCCCTAAAAATATAGATATGATGAAAAGTCCAAAATACCCTTATGAATAACTTAACAATTTTTTTCATATCTTGCCTTTTAGCCCATCAGTTTTGAGCAGTGATTCAGTTTCTTTTCCTCTATTTGATATTTAATCAATGGTTTATATATTTCGCAAGGACAATATCAGAGATGTAGAAATTTATGTTGAACTTCCAGAAAATACAATAAGAGAGTTTTGTTTATCACCTTATATACATGATTTTTATATGAGAATGGCTAAAATAATATGCATAGTACACCACATAACGTACTATGCGCCCATTTGTATTTAATTTGGTCATTAAATTGATATTTAAGTTGCTCAATAAATTTTTCATATCAAAATCTTGTAGGAAATAAAATTTCGTGATTTTTAGAGCTTTCTTGCTATTTTTAAATATTTTTTAAAAACAGCCCAAAAATGACACTTTTGTAGTATTAAATCTGGACTGTTTTTAAAAAATATTTAAAAAATAGCTAGAAAGCTCTAAAAATCACGAAATTTGATTTCCTACAATATTTTCATATGAAGAATTTATTGAGTAACTTAAATCTCAATTTAATGACCTATATCTATATGCATAGTACAAAATGGAGTGTACTATGCATATTATTTTAGCCATGCTCTTTTTATATTGTATCAAACAATGACAAACATTTGAAGAACTGAAAATTCCATGATAGCTTATCAGAAAAACTAACTGGATGAATTTTATTTTCATTTTGACAGCACATATTACAACTCAATCTATAATAGAAAGAAAAAGACAAAAAAAAGAATTTGAATATCATAACCAAACTTTTTGTACCATACATCTTCGATTTTTCTCTATGGTATGCAAATGAACATGTCTGCATTGAGGATTTTTCTATCTAGTATACAAGATTTTTGAACCATTGACACTACAGTCATAAAACTACAGTTGCACTTATACTGGTGCTCTCATACCTTCAAAAGTCTTGGCATTTCTCTCTCTGTCTCCACAACTGTCTACTTGCTGATATGAAGTGTGTCATTCACTCACCCTTTGTTGCCTATCTAGTGGTGTCGAAGCAAGGTAAGTATCCAATGGTGAATCCCTCCTTGTGACAATATTGATACCAATTGCAATCTCAATTAAAAGAAAGTGAATGCCAGTATTAATTAAATTCCCAGCCCTTTGTGTATCACAAAACCAGCAAATCCCATAACTCAAAAGTTACAACTATTACAAGTGCAGTATTGTATAATACCCAATCGACAACAACACTGCAGCTGAGCTAGTGCTCGAAGCATCAATGCTATCGCTCGAATGATTTTGACAACGCATATACAACTCAATCTTGAAATTCAAGAAAAAAAAAAGAATCTCAATTTCAGAACTAATTGGACTCCTTTTCATATGCAATGCTAGTGCTCAAAAAATGAACTTCTGATTGAAAAAAAAATCTTCAAAGAAGCAAATACCACAAACCTCTTTACCAGTTCGTGCGACCTTTACGAACCGAATCAGAAAGACACTCCTTTGTCAGTTGGTGCAAAAGGATGCTCCTTTGCTCCCTGATCGCACTTCCTTTGATCCTTTTTGTTGCCTGAAAAGAAAAAACAATCAATGGGTAAAACAAAAACTCCAAAATGAAAATATGGCAAGAGAAGGGACATGCTTTTGGTGAGAGTTTGATTCGAGAGCTTTAAGCAACAAAGCTTTCCACGGAGGCGAGGTGCAGCCTGACATCTTTCACTTCTTCGAGTTTGCAATTTCTGGCTCTTGTCGGGTGTCGAACGAATCAGTAAAAGGAGGAGAACTCAATTTCGCGGTCGATTTTTGACGATCGGCTCTCTAGTCGACGAGAGATGTGACGAAAGAAGTTTGGAGGGATAGCTTATCAGAGGCGTATGGGAGAGAGAAGGAGAGGAAAAATATAAATAAAAAATGAAACTGAGGGTAAAAAAGAATGATCAGTCTCGTGGAAACAGTGCATTCCTATATTCCAGCCATAGGCTGGAATACGTGAAGAGTGTAAGTTTAGCTATTTTATTCTAACTATGAACCATTTGGCACTATCATTGTTCTGGAATAAGAACTTATTCCGGTATTCCGACAAAAAAAGACACTGCCAAACGGACCCGTAGGTTTTCGAAACTTCCACCATCTATACGAATTCTCGTGCAACTTATTATATAAGTACTATAACGGATTCTTATGCAACAGTACTATAACTTCACATAAGTAATGGGTGCAAACTATAAGATTATATTAAATTGCGTAAACATAATCAATGAGGACAAAAAATTTAGAGATTGACTAACTGTACCTCAACTTTTGTACTATGTTATCCAAACTAACTTTTTAAAAATAAAAAGTCAAACAGTCAAAATGCTTCTAAAAGCAAAAAGTTAAACAGTCAAAGCGAACAAAAAAAAATGAAAAGTTAGACTGCGCACATTATTCTGAACGTTTTCACTCTAAACAAAATAGGTTTCCATAGAATGCATGAGTGCAGACTATTAAGAATGATTTTCATAGAATGAATGAGTGCAGACTAAATAAAACAAGTGTTCAGATTAAATAAAATATGTTTCAGACTAATAAAAAGATGTTCAGACTAGTTTTTCAAGTCTGTTTTTGCATTTCTTCAAGTCTGTTCTGCACAAAAAAATATGAGACTCACTCTAAATAAAATAAGTGTTCAGACTAAATAAAATATGTGTTCAAACTAGTTGAAAGATGTGTTCATACTAGTTGTTTCAAGTCTTTTTTTGCACTGTTTCATGTATGTTTTGCACAAAATTCATAGGATGCATACTAAATAAAATAAGTATTCATACTAAATATAACATGTTTTCATACTAGTCGTTTCAAATATGTTTTTGCACTGTTTCAGGCATTTTTGAGAAAATTTGAGCAAAAACGGTGCAGAAAAAACAAAAAAATGTGATTTGCAAGCTTTAGAAGCATTTTTCGGGATTAAAATAGCATCGTTGCGGGGTAAAGTGTGTGTGTTGTGTCATGCCATTTTCGAAAAGTGCTCATATGCGCGAATTAGAGTTACGAGTCAAAATTACGTCCGTTCGAAGATCAAACATTATTTTGTGCTCATACTAAGATATGATCATACTAGTTAAGACTAAATACAACAGGCGTTCAGACTAAATACAATAGATGTTCAGACTAAATACAATAGATGTTCAAACTAAATACAATAGGTATTTTGACTAAATAAAACAAGTGTTCAGACTAGTTATTTTGAAGTCAGTTCTGCACAAAAATGAAGCACAAACTAAATAAAAAAAGTGTGCATTAAGAAAGATGTCTATACTAACACCTTTGTTGTTGATACTAAATTACTAATTCATGTGTGTTGATATCGCTGCCTCAAGTGGTGATACTACCACCTTTGATGTCGATACTAATTCCTTTGGGGTTGAGTGATACTACCATCTTTGGTGTTGATACTAATATATTTTCTGTTGATATCGATGCCTCAAATGATGATACTAGCAACTCTGATGTTGATACTAATTTTTTTTTCTCTTGTTATTGATGCTAATTTTGGATCCCACCTGTAAGATTTAATGAGACACAATCTTCCGACCTCTTTTGTTTTAGTTTTAAATAGACTTGAATCTCATGAACCATAAACTTGATTCTTATCATTCAAAATTACGTACGCCTAGCGTAGATCTGCAATTCAAAAATGAAATTTGTTTTGAATAGATTTGAATCTCATAAACTAGAGACACAATCTTCCAATCTTCAGTGTTGTTCGTGCACAAGAAAGACTATAGGAAGTTGAACAAAGTCACTGTGCCGAACCGATATCCACTACCTCAGATTGATGACTTATTCGACTTGTTGCATGGTCACAAATGAACTCTAAGATCGATTTACGATCTGAATATCATCAGTTGATCATCTGCAATTGCGATGTCTCAAAGATCGCGACCAGGTCTGCTTATTTCTTGCTCTGACGAACATAATTGAAGGCCGTTGTGCTCGTATCTCTAAGCAAGTCAAAGAATGTTAGGACGAGAGAGTCAATTTCCAAATTACATGATGATTACCTAAGCCTACAAGAGAGGAGAAAACCGCCTTCAATTCTGTTCTCCTACCCGAGAATAACTCTTACAACCTTTGGAAATTATATAATTTCAAGAATTTTTCAGATTTATTTTCATATTTGTTTGTCACGCCAGAAGTCCGGGTTCAATCCAAACCGCCTTCAATTATTTCGTATTACGAAATATAAATTCAAAAAAAAAGGCTCGGCTGACTAGCGAAAGGGGCCCACTAACTATCAGCGCGCCACTTCAGTTGACAAAAGCGAAGAAGCATGCTCACGAAATTTTTAGTTAGATAAAAAAATTATAACGTCAACATATGTTAATGGTCATTCTTTATGAGAATTTAAATGTCTAAAAACTGAGATTCCCATATGCACGATAATGAGATTAATTTGCACCTCTTTGCACCATCATTTGAGAAGATTGAAGGTTAGAGTAAAATTATGGTGTTTGTCACCACATATCTCGAACTTCAAATGCGAATGGCAAGATCTGTTCTTTTGAAAATGTTATTTATACTAAAATCTATTTAGAGACTAAAATTTTTAATTTTTAAATTTTTTTACTATTTTATCGGATGGATGAAAAATACATTGATCTAACGATTACAGAACACTCCAATTTAATATATTTTCCTCCCATACTGTAAAATAATAAAAAATTGAAAATGAAAATTTTGATTCCTAAGTAGATTTTAGTATGAGAAACATTTTCAACGGTTTGGATTGATTGTTTGTATTTTATGAGATATGTAGTTGCAAGCACCGAATTTCGGTAATTGCGCAAATGATAGGTGCATATTACATGATATATTTGTACAATGTTTGACCCAAAAACATACCCAATTTGTTTGAACCATGTTAATTTCGGCACTTGTTTTGTTACTAGAACGTGTTACTGCTGTATTTGCATTTTTGTGAATTTTCAGAAACTCTAAAGAGAAAAAGTTTCTGTCAAGACTCTCGCCAAAACTCTTGGCAGCAGCTCCTTATGAAGATTGCAGTTAACTGGCCCATTATTCTCTCTGATTTTGAATGCACAAAGAAAAATAGGAAAGAAATTTTCCTATACAAAGGAGATATTTCATTTCTAATTTGGGGGCTCTCTCTTGACTTGCTGGATTGGCGCAAGGCACCAAGCATCTGATTTGATGCCTTTTCCTATCTTGGCGCATGACAGAGAAAAGTTTTGACACTTTTGGAATTTTTCTCTCTCCTGGCTGGGGGGCTGCGCATGGAACAAAAGAAAAGGGGAAAAGGCACTTTTGACTTTCCTATCTCATCTTTATTTTGAATCTTGGAATTTGGCTGTGAAGTTCTGGGCGCAGGAGACTAAGGCAAAAGGAGAAGTTGACTTTGGCGCATGAGACTAAGGACAAGAAGAGGAATTTGCAACAGGGGTTTTATCAAATTCTCTCTTTGATTCTTATTTTTGATTTGTCACGATGGAATTTGTATTTGAATCTTGTGTTCTTTGTGCCATGCTTGGCTAAACTCTTTTTCTAGGATTAGGCATGTAACACGTTACTATGTTGTTGGTTTAGTTTAATGGATATTGGTATTTTTATTTGATCTTTGTCTATCTTATGAATTGAATTGTTAATTGTTTGTATGATACGAATTGATTGCATTGTAAATACCTCTCAACGAATGACCACGTTAGATTGGTAACCAAAAGACTAATTCAACCACACGAACGGTTTTATTTCTAGGACTCAAATTAGGTATCGAAAGGTGGTAATTTGAGTCCCGATAACATAAGATAGCATAGGAATTGGTGAAGCACCGAAATGAGAAATCGGTTCCTAAGGGGAGACCTAAACTCGTTTAGTTAATTTATCGAAGCATCGAAAGGAGAAAATAAATTACTAAAATGTGTTTAGGCTAATCATAAAACATAATGGACCTAGTTTAGGAGAATGTAAGGCGAAAGCGGATGTTCGATTTGATTAGGTACGACACGAAGCCACCAAAGTGGATAAATGCTAATATTGGATTAGAAACCCACAAAGAAATTATAAAAGTACGATGTTTGTTAAACAAAGACCAATGACCTCTAGTAATTTGTATGCCGAAATCCTAGAATCACCAAAAATATTTTAATCTCTCTCATATTTTAGTGTTCTTGTTTTAATTAATTTTAGAATTTAGTTAGTTTCAATTTAAACCCAAAATTTGTCGCTTAGCTAATTAAAAGAAATAAATTTGGTAATCTAGTCTCGTTCATTGTGGATTCGACACCCGATCACGTACTACACGATAGGTTGTGCGCTTGCAACCGCTCTTTTAGTACTGTTTTAGGGCAATTTATTAGCACTCGTGGAAACACGTCAAGCTTTTTGGCGCCGTTGTCGGGGAACGATGTACTTGATATCAAAATTTATTTTAACTCAATTAGACTAAGCATTTTTATTTTATTTTTACTCTTCTCACATCTTATTTTATCTCCTTGTAGGACTTTGAAAGCTGACCGAAAGAACAAGTCGACCGGTAACAAGGTTTTACGAAAAAAGAGTCTCAAGATTTAAGTCTCAACCTCTGCCAAGAGTCGCACCGCGAGTCCCGGCAGAAAAGCTGACACTCACTTCTCAACCTCTCGACAAGGACTTCAACACCGAGATGGATCTCAACATGAATCCGGATGACCCACCTCTCGACAATGATGATTTGAATCGACCTTTGAGAGACTTTGTCATTCCTCGAGCGAACAACATGCGAGGAGGCATTGTGGCACCCGCCATAACGGCAAATAATTTTGAGCTCAAAACTTCTCTCATTACTATGGAACAACAAAATCAATTCGGCGGACTACTTAGCGAAGACCTTCATTTACATCTTGCAATTTTTCTTGAAATTTGTGAAATATATAAGTGTAATGGTGTTAGTAATGATGCCATTAGGCTTAGGTTGTTTCCATTCTCTTTGAGGAATAGGGCTAGAGCTTGGATGCATTCTTTACTGGCCGGTTCCATCACCAATTGGGACCAATTGACCCAAGCATTTTTGACCAAATATTTTCCACCAAGTAAAACCGCTCAATTAAGAGGTCAAATTGTCAATTTTGGGCAAAAGAGCGATGAAACTTTGTATGATGCTTGGGAAAGGTTTAAAGATATGCTTAGGTTATGTCCACATCATGGTCTTGCCAAACAATATATTGTGCAAATTTTTTATGATGGACTAAAAAGTAATGATAGAAATTTTCATGATGCTGCAGCAGGTGGTGCATTGGCAAATAAGACCGCATAATGAGCACATGACTTGATCAAGACAATGGCGGTGAACCAACATCATTGGTCTCCTTCCGACCGTCAATCGACAAAGAGCACTCCAGGCTTGCTTGAGGTAGACTCCTTGACTTTCATGAAGGCCAAGCTCGATGCAATTCAAAACCAAATTAGCCAATTGAGTGTCTCCAAGGTGAACCAAGTGACTCTCGCTCCTTCTTGCGAAATTTGTGGTGCTTGCGATCATACCGCACTTGAGTGTCCATTGAGTGTTCCTCAAGAGAACTTTGAAGATGTGAACATGTTGAACAATTTCAATAGGTCTCAAAACAATCCATACTCAAACTCTTACAATCCGGGTTGGAGGAATCACCAAAATTTCTCATACAAGAACAACCAAGGTTTGGTGCCCCAAAACCAAAACCGGTCTCAACAAAATTTTGTGCCAACTCAAGGTGTGCCACAACAACAAGGTTTTGCTCCAACACAATTTGAACCTCAACCATCTCAAAAATCGAACTTGGAAGCAATGATGGAACAATTCATGAACCATCAAAAGCAAGCGATGGATGAAATGAGAGAAACCTTGAAGCAACAATCCACTCAAATTAAAATGTTGGAGAATCAAGTGGCACAACAAGCATCATCCTCTTCAAGGCCACCCGGCACTCTTCCGGGCAATCCCGAGCTCAATCCAAGGGAGCATTGCAAAGTCGTCACCTTGAGAAGTGGTTTCGAGTATGAAAATCCTACCGTTACGCGAAATGGTGAGCTCATTCCACCTCAAAACTCGCTGCCAAGAGTCGCAGTGGTAGTCACGGCAGCAAAGGAATCTCCAAAGGTAAGTGAAGAGGAAGCTCCAAAGGTAAGTGAGGAGGTAAGTCAACATGAGGAAGAAGAACCAAGGTATGATCCTCCCCCTTACAAGCCTTCGATTCCTTTCCCACAAAGGTTAGCCAAGGTAAAAAAGGACAAGCAATTTGGTAAGTTTGTTGAGCTTTTGAGTAAATTGCACATTAACATCTCATTTACCGAAGCTCTCACTCAAATGCCTTCATATGCTAAATTTTTGAAAGAGATCTTGTCCAACAAAAGAAAAATTGAGGAATGTGAAACTGTGGCTCTAACGGTAGATCGTAGTGCGTTACTTCTTAACCAACTACCTCCAAAGTTGAGAGACCCCGGTAGCTTTTCCTTACTGTGCTCTATTGGTAATGTCAAATGCAAAAAGACCTTGTGTGACCCCGGTGCTAGTGTGAGTCTTATGCCTAAATCAATTTTTGACAAGTTAGGGATTGGAGATCTTAAGCCAACAAGAATTTCTTTGCAACTTGCCGATAGGTCCGTTAGGTTCCCAATGGGTATACTAGAAGACATACCGGTCCAAGTTGGTAAATTCTTTGTACCCGGTGATTTTGTTGTCATGGAAATGGAGGAAGATACCCAAGTCCCTATTATTTAGGTAGGCCATTCCGGCGCCAAAAAGCTTGACGTGTTTCCACGAGTGCTAATAAAGTAGCCCTAAAACAGTACTAAAAGAGTGGTTGCAAGCGCACAACCTACCGTGTAGTACGTGATCGGGTGTCGAATCCACAAGGAACGAGACTTGAGTTCCAAATTTATTTCTTTTAATTAGCTAAGTGACAAATTTTGGGTTTGAAATTTAACTAACAAAATTCTAAAATTAATTAAGACAAGAACACTAAAATATGAGAGAGATTAAAATATTTTTGGTAATTCTAGGATTTCGGCATACAAATTACTAGAGGTCATTGGTCTTAATTTAACAAACATCATACTTTTATCATTTCTTTGTGGGTTTCTAATCCAATATTAGCATTTATCCACTTTCGTGGCTTCGTACCGTACCTAATCAAATCGAACGTCCGCTTTCGCGGTACATTCTCCTAAACTAGGTCCATTATGTTTTATGATTAGCTTAAACACATTTTAGTAATTTATTTTCTCCTTTCGGTGCTTCGATAAATTAGCTAAACGAGTTTAGGTCTCCCCTTAGGAACCGATTTCTCCTTTCGGTGCTTCACCAATTCCTACGCTATCTTATGTTATCGGGACTCAAATTACCACCTTTCGATACCTAATTCAAGCTCTAGAAATAAAATCGTTCGTGTGGTCGAATTAGTCTTTTGGTTACCAATCTATCGTGGCCATTCATTGATAGGTATTTACGATGCAATCAACTCGTACCATACAAACAATTAACAATTCAATTCATAAGATATACAAAGATCAAATAAAAGTACCAACATTCATTAAACTAAACCAACAACATAGTAACTTGTTACATGCCTAATCCTAGAATAAGAGTTTAGCCAAGCATGGCACAAAGAACACAAGATTCAAGTACAAATTCCATCACAACAAATCAAAACAAGAATCAAAGAGAGAAATTGATAAAACCCCTGTTGCAAATTCCTCTTCTTGTCCTTAGTCTCATACCTGAACAATACACAATGGCTTGATTTACCCAGACTGTTTAAGGTGTATATTGCATACTTGTACTCATAGCGAAGCTAGCGGAGTATTGATCAACTCGATTATTATATTTTTGTTGTTTTTGCAATTGATTTTTTTTTGTTGGATCTTTTTATGGCTGGATTCAGTCATAGAAACAAGATTCGTTGTTTGAACTCCCAAGTGTTGAAGTAACCTAAACATACAAGGCAACCTAGACAAACGTGTATATCCGATAAGATTAATCATAGTTCAAATCAAGCAAAGTGTCAAATATGCTATTGGTGGTATTAAGCAACCGATTCGGGTCCTAATTTTCAAAATTCAAGTCATAAAATGGACTAGCCGCTACAGATTCTAACCTTTGATTTCAACACACTAGTCCATGAAGTTATACTGCCAAAACAAATTATTAACCGCATGACCCCATAAATTTTTGTATCTCGACCAATTCACATGTTTATCCCAAGCCCTTGAATTACACTACAATACCATGCAAGCTACATGAATGCAGATACAATTCTCAATTCTCTTTACACACCCCCCCCCCCCCAAGCTTAGAAGTGTGCATTGTCCTCAATGCAAGAAATTAGACAAGAGAAGGTGAGAAAGAGAATTAGAGAGCTCACGTAATCAATGTGGTGAAGGAGGTGCATTGAAGCACTAACTCAACTCGGTTGTCTCTGCCGGATGAAACATCTTACGCTTTGATGCAATGATTTTCTTGGGTTTTGGTGAGGGTGACATGGTTGTTGGTTGAGGAGTTGGCTAGAGTTTCGGCTAGTGTTTGAACAACCAACACTGTGATTTGGAATTCCCAAGTGACAATCACAAAAGCGAGAGCTAAAAGATTCCCTTCAGTTTGTCGAATCGTAGGTAGAGAGGACTAGGCAGGGACGAGGAGTCCAGAACGGTCATTGGCGGCAGCCGACAGAGGAGGTTGCGGTTGCTGGAGCAGAAGGTGGCGTGGTGACAGAGGATGCGGCAGGAGGTTGGTTCTGCTGGTCTTTGCTGGTCGCGGATCTGACAAGGTCAGGGCAACAGGTGGCAGAGCGGGTCTGTCACGGGGTAGAGGAGAGGCGGCACCTTTGGTCGCTGGCGGAGGGAGGTAAGCAGAAGCGGGGTTCTGCTGGAGGAGGTCGTGTGAGAGAGAGGGTGGCGGCGGCTGGGTAGACGAGGTAGAGGCGGGGTTCTGTGGTGGCAGCTGGCCGCGGATCTGACAGGGGGCGGCAGCTGCGAGGTGGAGGCAGAGGTGAGGAGGCGGCGTGGGTTTAGGTGGCGCGGGGTGGAGAGGGCCGGCAGGGAGGGTCGAGGCAGCGCAGATCTGACGGGGTAGAGAGAGAACGAGGAGGAGCGGGGTGGAGAGGGTTGGGGAAGGGAGGAAGAGAGGGTTGGGGAAGAAGGGATCTGGGTTAGGGGAGAAGGGGCTGTAGGTTTTGGGTTATGGGTTATTAGGTTTTTTTCTGCACTTAGCCAAAATCTGATCCATTTTTTTCGGACTTTCTGCCAAGAGTCTTGGTGAGAGTCTTGGCAGAGACTCCTCCTTCTCTTTGTACTTAGCCAAAATATGGACCCCTTTTTTTCAGACTTTCTGTCAAGAGTCTTGGCGAGAGTCTTGGCAGAACGTATTCCTTTGCAGTTCTTGTACTTAGTCAAATTTTTGGCCTCCTCCTTTTTCAGACTTTCTGTCAAGAGTCTTGACGGAACCTTCTCCTTCAAGCATAAGACTTTCATTCACCCCAATTCCTTGTTTCTTGTGGACTTCCTACACTAATTGTAAATGTGAGAAAAAGAAACAAAAATTGCATAAAATAAGACGCAAAATCTAAAAAAAAAAATGCTAGAAAATCAAACAAAAATTGGAAAAATTAAAGGAAAATGCAAAATTTTAAATAAAATCTTGGGTTGCCTCCCAAGAAGCGCTCGTTTCAGGTCTCGAGCTCGACCCCCTATTTCACGTCTTGCCAATCGAGTCGGGGAGGGGGTGCACTTGCTTCCCTCCAATTGTCTCTCCTTGAAAATAATGCTTGAGACCTTTTTCATCAACCATAAATGCCCCCGTTTTGTCGCTCCAAATCTCTACTTCGCCATGTGGAAAAACACTTTTCACTTTGAAAGGACCGATCCACCTAAACTTTAATTTGCGCGGAAAGAGTTTGAGGCGGGAATTAAAAAGAACAACCCAATCTCCTTTCTTGAAATCATTTCGGATAGTGTGTTTGTTGTGCCAAAGCTTAGTAACTCTTGAGAAATCGGGTGGCTTGAACTTCTTTGCATGTTGTTCAAGTTTGCCTTGAGTTGCTTTGTATTTCATCCCAACTTCATTATCCTTGCCATGAAGCTCTACAATCTCATCAAAATTTGAATCTCTTTTTGCTTGATCATGGTTCTTCTTTGCATGTTTGAATGAATCAGTGTTGACATGCTTGTTGAAAATTTCAGTTGTTGAGATATTTGATCTTTCAACCCTACAACAAGTATTATCATTAGAGTAATCTTTCATAGGTTTTGCAACATTGAAGTCCATCTTTTCTTCCCCTATTGTCAATGAAAGTATACCATTTTTCATGTCAAGATTTGCTCCAGCGGTAGCAAGAAATGGTCTACCTAAAATGATAGGAACTTGAGCATCTTCTTCCATGTCCATTACAACAAAATCTCCGGGTACAAAGAACTTACCAACTTGGACCGGTATGTCTTCTAGTATACCCAATGGGAACCTAACAGATCTATCGGCAAGTTGTAAAGACATCTTTGTTGGCTTAAGATCTCCAATTCCTAACTTTTCAAACATTGACTTTGGCATAAAACTCACGTTAGCACCGGGGTCACACAAGGCATTTTTACATTTGACGTTACCAATAGAGCACGGTAGGGTAAAGCTACCGGGATCTCTCAACTTTGGAGGTAATTGGTTAAGAAGTAACGCACTACAATCCACCGTTAGAGCCACTGTTTCACACTCCTCAATTTTTCTTTTGTTGGACAAGATTACTTTCAAAAATTTAGCATACGAAGGCATTTGAGTGAGAGCTTCGGTAAATGGGATGTTAATGTGCAATTTCCTCAAAAGCTCAACAAACTTACCAAATTGCTTGTCCTTTTTAACCTTGACTAATCTTTGTGGAAAAGGAATTGAGGGCTTGTAAGGGGGAGGATCATACCTTGGTTCTTCTTCCTCATGTTGACTTACCTTTGGAGCTTCCTCTTCACTTACCTTTGGAGATTCCTTTGCTGCCGTGACTCCCACTGCGACTCTTGGCAGCGAGTTTTGAGGTGGAATGAGCTCACCATTTCGCGTAACGGTAGGAATTTCATACTCGAAACCACTTCTCAAGGTGACGGCTTTGCAATGCTCCCTTGGATTGAGCTCGAGATTGCCCGGAAGAGTGCCGGGTGGCCTTGAAGATGATGATACTTGTTGTGCCACTTGATTCTCCAACATTTTTATTTGAGTAGATTGTTGCTTCAAGGTTTCTCTCACGTCATCCATCGCTTGCTTTTGATGGTTCATGAATTGTTCCATCATTGCTTCCAAGTTCGATTTTTGAGATGGTGGAGGTTCAAATTTTGTTGGAGCAAAACCTTGTTGTTGTGGCACACCTTGAGTTGGCACAAAATTTTGTTGAGACCGGTTTTGATTTTGGGGCACCAAACCTTGGTTGTTCTTGTATGAGAAATTTGGGTGATTCCTCCAACCCGGGTTGTAAGAGTTTGAGTATAGGTTGTTTTGAGACCTATTGAAATTGTTCAACTGTTCACATCTTCAAAGTTCTCTTGAGGAACACTCAATGGACATTTAAGTGCGGTATGATCACAAGCACCACAAATTTCGCAAGAAGGGGCAAGAGTCACTTGATTAACCTTGGAGACACTCAATTGGCTAATTTGGTTTTGAATTGCATCGAGTTTGGCCTTCATGAAAGTCAAGGAGTCTACCTCAAGCAACCCCGGAGTGCTCTTTGTCGATTGACGGTCGAAAGGAGACCAATGATGTTGGTTCACCGCCATGGTCTCGATCAAGTCATGTGCTCATTCCGCGGTCTTATTTGCCAATGCACCACCTGCTGCAGCATCAAGAAAATTTCTATCATTACTTTTTAGTCCATCATAAAAAAATTGCACAATATATTGTTTGGCAAGACCATGATGTGGACATAACCTAAGCAAATCTTTAAACCTTTCCCAAGCATCATACAAAGTTTCATCGCTCTTTTGCCCAAAATTGACAATTTGACCTCTTAATTGAGCGGTTTTACTTGGTGGAAAATATTTGGTAAAAAATGCTTGGGTCAATTGGTCCCAATTGGTGATGGAACCGGCCGGTAAAGAATGCATCCAAGCTCTAGCCCTATCCCTCAAAGAGAATGGAAACAACCTAAGCCTAATGGCATCATTACTAACACCATTACACTTATATATTTCACAAATTTCAAGAAAAATTGCAAGATGTAAATGAGGGTCTTCGCTAGGTAGTCCGCCGAATTGATTTTGTTGTGCCATAGTAATGAGAGAAGTTTTGAGCTCAAAATTATTTGCCGCTATGGCGGGTGCCACAATGCCTCCTCACATGTTGTTCGCTCGAGGAATGACAAAGTCTCTCAAAGGTCGATTCAAATCATCATCGTCGAGAGGTGGTTCATCCGGATTCATGTTGAGAGCCATCTCGGTGTTGAAGTCCTTGTCGAGAGGTTGAGAAGTGAGTGTCAGCTTTTCTGCCGGGACTCACGGTGCGACTCTTGGCAGAGGTTGAGACTTAGATCTTGAGACTCATCATTCGTTATGCATCTACGGTAAATACCATCTACACCAAGGTGAAATAGGAGTGGCTCATCCCAATAGTAGTGCTTGACATCGGCAAGGAACTTTTTCTTTTGTTGATAAGTGATTTCAGGTGGAAGGATTCCGCATGCAAGGTAGTTGACAAAATCGGCATACCATGGGATCGCCAATTGTTTCACTTGATAAAGGTGCTCATCACGAAATGAATCATCAATAGGCATCTCATCTTTCTCACTTGGTTCTTTTCGGAGCCGTGACAAGTGATCGGCTACCGAATTCTCCGTGCCCTTCTTGTCTCTAATGTCGAGGTCAAATTCTTGAAGCAAAAGTATCCACCGAATGAGGCGTGGTTTGGCATCTTTCTTGCTCAAGAGGTACTTGATTGCAGCATGATCGGTATAGACCATGACCTTGGATCCGATCAAGTATGACCGAAACTTCTCAATTGCAAAGACAATGGCTAGGAGTTCCTTCTCGGTTGTTGTGTAGTGAGCTTGTGCTTCGTCTAGGACCTTGCTTGCATAATAAATGGCATATGGTTTCTTGTCCATCCTTTGTCCAAGGATGGCTCCAACGGCATAGTCACTAGCATCGCACATGATTTCAAATGGAAGACTCCAATCTGGAGGTCGAAGGATCGGTGCGGAGATGAGTGCATCCCTCAACCTACAAAAAGCATCAACATAATCTTTGTTAAAATTGAAAATTGCATCTTTCATGGTCAAGTTAGTTAAAGGCTTAGCAATTTCCGAGCAATCCTTGATGAATCGCCTATAGAACCCAACGTGACCAAGGAAACTTCACACTTCTTTGACATTCGTCGGTTGTGGTAACTTCTCAATAACTTCCACCTTCGCCTTGTCGACTTCCAATCTCCTTGATGAGACCAAGTGACCCAACACTACACCTTCTTGCACCATAAAATGACATTTCTCCCAATTTAGAACTAGATTGACTTCTTCACATTGCTTCAAAACTTTAGAGAGGTTAGTCAAACAATCATCAAAAGAGGTACCATAAACAGAAAAATCATCCATAAAAACCTCCATGATATTTTCAATAAAAATCGGTAAAAATAGCCATCATAGCTCTTTGAAAGGTACCGGGTGCATTACAAAGACCAAAAGGCATCTTACGGTATGCAAATGTACCATAAGGACAAGTAAAGATTGTTTTTTCTTGGTCATGTGGGTGTATTGGTATTTGAAAGAAATCGGAATAACCATCTAAATAGCAAAAGTAAGAGTGCTTAGCAAGTCTTTCAAGAAGTTGATCAATGAAAGGGAGCGGAAAGTGATCCTTTCGGGTCGCTTGGTTGAGCCTACGGTAGTCAATGCACATACGCCAACCCGTGACCAATCTTGTTGGCAATAGCTCGTTGTTCTCGTTCTTCACTACCGTCATGCCTCCCTTCTTTGGAACGACTTGTACCGAACTCACCCATTTGCTATCCGAAATTGGATATATGATACCAACATCTAGTAACTTGATCACCTCTTTCTTCACAACCTCCTTAAGATTGGGATTCAACCTCCTTTGTGGCTCTCGTGAGGGTTTGTGATCTTCCTCTAGCAAAATTCGATGTATGCAAAGAGAGGGGTTTAGTCCTTTGAGATCTTCAATTGAGTAACCTATCGCCTTTCGATGCAACTTTAGCTCGTTCAAGAGCCTCTCGATTTGTGTCGCATCCAAGTGTGCACCAACAATCACCGGGTGCGTCTCGTTGGGGCTCAAGAACTCATAGCGAAGGTTGGGAGGTAGAGGCTTGAGTTCCACTTGAGATGTTATGACTTTGCTTCCTTCTTCTATACTTTCCTTGCTGCCAAGACTCGCAGCGGGACTCTTGGCAGAAAGTTCATCATCATTTTCAAGAGAATTGACCACTTCATCAAAGTTCGAATTTTCCCCCGTTTGCTCCGGATTTACAAAAAGGTGGAGTATCTGCCAAGACTCTCGCCAAGACTCTTGGCAGAAAGTTCGAAAAAAGGGGGTCCAGATTTTGGCTAAGTGCAGAAAAAAAACCCTAATAACCCATAACCCAAAACCTACAGCCCATTCTCCCCTAACCTAGATCTCTTCTTCTCCAACCCTCTCTCCCTCCCTGCCAACCCTTTCTTCCTCCCCCACACAACCTCCTTCTCCTCACCCCTGCCTCCACCTCGTCGACCTCCGCCAACAGCAGCCTCACGCCGCTGCCACCCTCTCTCTCACACGATCTTCCTCTCCCACCATTACCCCACGACCTAACCCCCTTCCTCCTAAACCCAGCCACTCCTCCACCCCGCGCCACCAGCCCAAGCCGCCGCCACCCTATCTTCACCCCGACCTCTTCCTTTCCCCTCCCTACTTCACCTCGCAGCCGCCACTAGAAACCAGCGCGCGCTCCTCTCTGCCAGGCTGCCGCCTTCACTCTCCTCCGTCAGATCTGCTTCGACCTCGCTGCCTCCAGAAGCTCCACCCCTCCCCACCCCGACCTCTCCTCCTATCTCTCTGCCTCCACCATATCTGAGCGCCTGCGCCATCTTTGTCATCATCGCTGCCGCTCCTTCCTGATACAGCTGTCTTCCTCTTCGAAAGGTACAAATCAAATTGTCAAACTTCATCTTGTTTTTTTTATTTGGTTTTGGGTTTGTGGCAGGAAATTTCGTAGTTCTTGTTTTCAGTGCTTGCTATTTGGGGAATCAGAATCAAAGTATTGGTTGTTCAAACTCTTGCTCAAACCTTACCGAACTCCTCAAACAACCAAAACCATGTCCACCCCACCAAGACCCAGGAAAATAATCGCATCAAAGCGTAAGATATTTCATCCGGCAGAGACAACTGAAACCTTTCATGACCCTTTGACCATGCGGAACAAGTTACAAGAAACAAAAATCCACATTCTCCGCAACAGGAAATTGATCCCCACCCGTTTTGTTTGTATCGACACCATCCAAACCCTTGGAATTTATGACGATGTCCGTTTTCTCCTTGCTCAAATTAACCTTTGGCAATTCGCAACCCGATCAGATAAAACCTATGAACGACCAACACTCGAGTTTCTGAGTTCCCTTGAGGTCGACAAGGAGATCACGACAATGAAGTACAGGTTGTGCAATCATGAGTTCACAACAACAGTCAAGGATCTGAACAAAATATTCGGTTTTCCAACCAAGGGCGAGGTGAAGGATCCTCACAACGAAGCGTTTCGAATGCAACTTACCGGGAAGCACGATGGCCTCAGCACGACGCACCTACAACACCCGGCCTTTCATTACATCCATCAGTTCCTTGCACTCTCTGTTCTGGGCCATGGCGGAACAATATCCACAATCGCCGTTGCCGAATTCTTCTTCTTCGAGTGCATGCTTACCCACCCGGAACCACGCCAACCCAACATTGGTTATTTCATGATGCGAAACTTGAGAAGGGTGGCAAACAATGATAAATGTGGTGGCACAATCTCGATCGGTGCATTAGTCACGGTCATCGCAGAAGCACATGGTCTATCTCTCGAAGGCCTTCAAGAGCTTGATCGCGAGCCGCTCCTCAACATCCAACAACTCAAATTGTTCAGATTGATCAAGTGTGAGACGGTTCAGATCAAGGGTCAAGGTGGAAAACAGATCATCCATCACAATAGGCATGACGGAGCCCGTGCTCTCATGCCACTTGATACCCCTCATATCGACCCAGCTGATCCATCTACTTGGCTTCTCGATGACGACGATGATGAAGAGAGCGACAACGAGGCCGGCCCATCTTCGCAATCTGCAGATTTCAACTCCTTTCGTGAGGAGTTAAAGGAGGTTCGGAATGACCAAGCTTTCCTCTGTGCCTGACTCGAGCGGTTAGAGGCAAATAGCAATGTAATGCGATCGGACATTTCTACCATCAAGCAAGTTGTCATCAAGTTGAGTCAGTGCTTCAATGCACCTCCTTCACCACATTGATTACGTGAGCTCTCTAATTCTCTTTCTCACCTTCTCTTGTCCAATTTCTTGCATTGAGGACAATGCACACTTCTAAGCTTGGGGGGGTGTCAAGAGAATTGTATCTGCATTCATGTAGCTTGCATGGTAATTTAGGGGCTTGGGATGAACATGTGAATTGGTCGAGATACAAGAATTTATGGGGTCATGCGGGTAATAATTTGTTTTGGCAATATAACTTCATGGACTAGTGTGTTGAAATCGAAGGTTAGAATCTGTAGCGTCTAGTCCATTTTACGACTTGAATTTTGAAAATTAGGACCCAAATCGGTTGCTTAATACCACCAATAGCATATTTGACACTTTGCTTGATTTGAACTATGATTAATCTTATCGAATATACACGTTTGTCCAGGTTGCCTTGTATGTTTAGGTTATTTCAACACTTGGGAGTTCAAACAACAAATCTTGTTCCTATGATTGAATCCAGCCATAAAAAGATCCAACAAAAGATCAATTGCAAAAACAACAAAAATATAATAATCGAGTTGATTAATACTCCGCTAGCTTCGCTATGAGTACAAGTATGTAATATACACCTTGGACAGTCTGGATAAATCAAGCCATCGTGTATTGTTCCAGTACGAGACAAGGACATGATCACTCGACTCAAAAAAATAATAATAATAATGAAAAAAAGGGATCTTGAATCTCTGTATATATTGGATTTGATCATAGGCATAGGAACCAAATGTTGAACCTAAAGTTTTGAGTAATTCTAAACATACAATGCATCTTAGCCAAGTCGTGATGTTCATTCTTTTGGTCATGGAACAAGTCATGAAAAGAGGATTTAGATATGTCGTTGTGAGAGAAGCTAGGGTTCAAGGTTTCGAGTTCGGTCGTTTCTTGCTCAAGAGTCGCTCGATCTAACCTAACCGCACTTCGACCCATGTCTCGTGAGGTGAAGAAGATTGCCAAATTACTATTTTAGGATTGACCCCAAATTGAACCTTGATTCTATTAATCTGACAAATTCACAAGTTTTCCTTTTAGGCATGGTTCTAAACAAGATAAGTTAGTTTAAAGGACGGCCTTTGACATTCCTTGAGTTTGATTTGCTTAGGGGGATTTGATAGGTGCATATTACATGATATATTTGTACAATGTTTGACCCAAAAACATACCCAATTTGTTTGAACCATGTTAATTTCGGCACTTGTTTTGTTACTAGAACGTGTTACTGCCGTATTTGCATTTTTGTGAATTTTCAGGAACTCTAAAGAGAAAAAGTTTCTGTCAAGACTCTCGCCAAGACTCTTGGCAGCAGCTCCTTGTGAAAACTGCAGTTAACTGGCCCATTATTCTCTCTGATTTTGAATGCACAAAGAAAAATAGGAAAGAAATTTTCCTATACAAAGGAGATATTTCATTTCTAATTTGGGGGCTCTCTCTTGACTTGCTGGATTGGCGCAAGGCACCAAGCATCTGATTTGATGCCTTTTCCTATCTTGGCGCATGACAGAGAAAGTTTTGACACTTTTGGAATTTTTCTCTCTCCTAGCTGGGGGGCTGCGCATGGAACAAAAGAAAAGGGGAAAAGACACTTTTGACTTTCCTATCTCATCTTTATTTTGAATCTTGGAATTTGGCTGTGAAGTTCTGGGCGCAGGAGACTAAGGCAAAAGGAGAAGTTGACTTTGGCGCATGAGACTAAGGACAAGAAGAGGAATTTGCAACAGGGGTTTTATCAATTTCTCTCTTTGATTCTTATTTTTGATTTGTCACGATGGAATTTGTATTTGAATCTTGTGTTCTTTGTGCCATGCCTAGCTAAACTCTTTTTCTAGGATTAGGCATGTAACACGTTACTATGTTGTTGGTTTAGTTTAATGGATATTGGTATTTTTATTTGATCTTTGTCTATCTTATGAATTGAATTGTTAATTGTTTGTATGGTACAAATTGATTGCATTGTAAATACCTCTCAACGAATGGCCACGTTAGATTGGTAACCAAAAGACTAATTCAACCACACGAACGGTTTTATTTCTAGGACTCAAATTAGGTATCGAAAGGTGGTAATTTGAGTCCCGATAACATAAGATAGTATAGGAATTGGTGAAGCACCGAAAGGAGAAAATAAATTACTAAAATGTGTTTAGGCTAATCATAAAACATAATGGACCTAGTTTAGGAGAATGTACCGCGAAAGCGGATGTTCGATTTGATTAGGTACGACACGAAGCCACCAAAGTGGATAAATGCTAATATTGAATTAGAAACTCACAAAGAAATTATAAAAGTACGATGTTTGTTAAACAAAGACCAATGACCTCTAGTAATTTGTATGCCGAAATTCTAGAATCACCAAAAATATTTTAATCTCTCTCATATTTTAGTGTTCTTGTTTTAATTAATTTTAGAATTTAGTTAGTTTAAATTTAAACTCAAAATTTGTCGCTTAGCTAATTAAAAGAAATAAATTTGGTAATCAAGTCTCGTTCCTTGTGGATTCGACACCCGATCACGTACTACACGATAGGTTGTGCGCTTGCAATCGCTCTTTTAGTACTGTTTTAGGGCTATTTATTAGCACTCGTGGAAACACGTCAGCAAACAGCATAGCCTCACTCTCAAAAATTATTTAAATAAAAAGATTGGACCATATCACCATACAAAAGTTCTGAAAACAATATATTTCTAATGGCTGTTAAAAGATAATGGTTCTTAATGGATCCCTACTCGTTACAAAAAAAAAAATCTGGGATTCGAATTGGATACATTTTTTTGTTTTTTCTTCAAGATAGAAAATTAATATGGTAGTTCTAAGAGTCAAGCTAGAATGAACTCACAATGTCTAATGACAGTCTTGTCTTAACAGTGTATGGCACGGTTGCATGAGCAATTGTCATGTAGATCTCATGAGAGGTGCTCTAATGAGGAGGAGGTAGCTATCGCCTATCGCCATAGCCCGGACCGGCTAACCTTGGCCAAATCAAACGCTTGATGATGAAAGCCGGGGTTGCAAATGGATTCTGTTGCTCTGGCGTATTGAAGCAAAAGATTATTTGCAATTTTTAGTGAAGAATTAGTTTTCCTTAACTAAAAGGAGCAATAATAATAAGAACAATATAATGAACGTGAAAGTAGAAGTGAAGGTGAAATCCACAACCCAAATGCAAACCTCTCAAAGCGAAATAGTATTTATTTGGCAAGGTGTATGTGAGGACAGTTACAGGTTATACAAATAGTCTGATTATTTCAAAAAATAAATAAATAAGGTTAATTTGCACAAATTATAACTAGATATGAACTTAATTACACAATTGAGTATCATATATCATGGTCAAGGTGTAATTTAGTAGTTGTCCTACTACCAATAACTTCGATTACTATATTATTACCTTACCAGCATCAGTGTCTCTTCAGTGCAGAAAGGTACTACCAGAATTTAGTACCGGTACCACTATCAAACAAGATCTTTAAACATTTAAAAGCTGAAATCGCAAAATTGAGGTTATATAAAAGACTGCATTAACATTGGTTTGAGTAGATATGTAATATGTTAAGAGTCACAACACTCAGATTTTGGAGGTGACATACTTAATATTTAGTACCGGTACCGATTTAAGCCACGTCTCAATCTTAAATATTTTTATTTGGATTTCGCTGACATATCTTAAATGACGTCAGCAAGTTCAAAGTTCAAAGTTCAAACTGTTTCGACCATATTACATGCCACAATCTCAAACTAATTTGAACCTCTACCACCCATGCAGATTATTTGTTTAAATACTTCCAACTTGTACAAAAATTAAATAAAAGATATAGTAGAGATGAATTAAAAAAAACCAGTATGAATTAGGGCATCAATGTATTAGTAGCCAAACTGTTCAGCGGGTCGCAAGCTGAGTACAACTTTTGCTCTTAAATAAATACGCAGTCGCCAAACAAATATCATTTGTGAATACCGGATTGATCCAGACCACCATAGAATCACCGTTAAAAAAATAACAAACAGCACATAACAAACCTAAAATATAATATAAATATACAACCTACCAAATTGAACATGGATTAAAATCCCAAATCAAAATAAATTAGGTGGCAAAAACAAGACTTCTAGTCTTCAAGGTGTTGAGCTAGTTCTAAAACAATCCTGTTTCATAACAATTAACAAAAAGAAGAATGGAGTGAAGAAACAACAGATGATACTAAAAGAATATGTTGACTGATATAATTAATAAACATTGAATACCTCTAGTAGAGAAGAGAACTACTCAATAGAAACTCTAGTAGTGACAGGTGGGAGACGCTTGCCAGAAGAAAGCTCTAGTTGAGAGATTAGCTCAATGTCCATCAGCCGATGATACTGTTTTGCACGGCTCATCTTGAAAGATACTGATACCTTATCCCCTTCATTAACCCTAATCGGTGGATTCACCAAGAACACCTGCCCCGGGGTACAAGCAAAAACAAATCAATAAAAAGTGTTTTACAGTTTTACTTTATGTTTTGCTTTATCTTTATCTACAAATGGCATCCAACACGTATAACATTTGCAAAAAATCGAAAAATTTTGGGCTATTTTGAGTACTGGTAGGAATCTGGTTTTATGACTGGGGCCATTCTGCAAAAAATCGAAAAATTTAATTCTAAAGCTGGATGGACCTTCACTTGTGGTTCAACTGAAATAATGGGATATGTTTCTTTTTTTAATTCTTTTCCTTTGCAATTTTAGCTTTCAGATTTCTGCTAATTGCATTATATAAACGAAATACTTGTAAATTTGTCAACTTGTCAATAAGGCACGTTTGAATTACAAGGGACGGATCCATAAATTTAGCATGTGATTTTCCATTGTAATATATTTTATGTAATGGCAAAAAAAGTATCTTCTTTCGATAAGATATTACACACCCACTGCAACGCGTGGGCCACTTACTAGTATCCAATAATGGACCAACAGGGTATATCCCTCAAAAACCGTGAAAGCATTCTTTCTCCAGACAGAAACTTGAGGCTCGATAACAAGTACAAAGAAAACTTGGTACAGAAAATTATTTTCATGCCTAGAACTGTACCTGCTGACCCCAGTGGGTCCCTCCATCAACATCAGGAGCTGTAGTCAACTCCACCTCATTTTTTGCAGGGTTTTGTTCGCTTCCCTGTGGTCAGGTTCAAGAAGTACACAGTTTAGTAAGCTCAATAAATTATGGGCTTTTTTTTCTTAATACTGCTTATTTCATTGATAACAGGATCGCTAATACAAAAAAAAGTACAACAAACAAAGTTCCACAAGCGAACCTCCAACTTGCAGCTGTGCCACCCTTTTGCATGCTGTGAACTAATTATAATTACAAAAAGAAATATGCATCTAAAAACTTAAAAGAGTAGAAATGTAAAGAACAAGAAAGCAGAACTTATACTAAACCTCCAATAACAACAACAAAGCCTTTTGTCCCAAACAAGTTGGGGTAGGCTAGAAATGAAGCCCATGTGGATTTCATTTCCATAAGATTGGCTGAATTTTTACTTTGGTTCGCCAAGCCTATCACAACCCTCCTCCTTTCCGGGCCTGGGACCAGCTATGTTTTGAGTATACAAATGCGAAAACAAGGAGCATGCGAAAAGAAGATAAATACATCAATACAGAAAGGTACCTTAAATTGAACATCAAACCATCCTGCATATGCAGAAATCCTTGATCTGTCTACATTGATAGGATGCATGAGCTGAGCTGTGACTGTACGGATTTCATCAACCGTGGCTTGGAGGCAATCAATTTCTTCTATGACAGCAGGTGTACCAATTATTTGATTTGGATCAAGATTGCACCATAATGATGCCTGAAAAACAAAAGAAAAGCACAACAATGAATATGTTATTCAATTGTATGGTCATAGTGACTCCAATACAAGTTTAACTGCACATCATGAATATGTTACTCAATTGTATGGTCGTAGTGACTCCAATACATGCCAACTGAACATTGTGAATATGTGGTCTCTGCAATTTTATTTATTTATTATTTTTAAAGAAAACAGTGGTATGAATAATATTGTGTGCATCATAGAAGGAATACTCAACTCCATGGTGCAAAAAGCAATCAATAGTATCTTGATTAGCATGATATATTGAGGTTTAATAGAGGCAACCAAGGACTTCCCAATTTTATATAAAAATACATAAGTTACACATCATTGACAACCAAGGAATAGTACATTTCCTATACCTATACTCTATGGGTTCGTTTGGCACATCAAAATTTTGCCGGAATACCGAAATAGCAGACTATTCCAGAATATCGGATGTGCCAAACAAGTTATGAGAAAATGGAATAGAGAATTGAAACCTTATTCCGGTATACCACCATTGGGTTGGTATACGAGAATAGACTGTTTCACAAATTTCGTAATAACTATTTAATCATTTTTCGGCCCAGAATTACCCCTCAGCGATCATTGTTTAATAAAATATCTCCTTTCTCTCTCTCCTGTGTGCCTCTCTCTTTCTTGTTTCTTCTACTTCCATCTCGTCGAGCAGACGGCCAATCACATAAAATTGACTTCAAAATCACGATCTCCTCTTCTTGCTGATTCGTTTGACACCCGATTTGAACCATATCCGTTTTCTCTGGAGCAACCCTAGCTAGTTGAAATGTGAACGGTCCGGACTAGAGACGTAGCAGGGAGCAAAGGAGGAGCAAGTTCTGCATCTTTTGAAGATACTTAGTCGAATCTATTGCCTAAAGTAAGTTTCAAATTAATATTATTAAATCGAGTGCTTGATGTTCTTGGTTAGTGTTAGAGTGCTGTCTAATTATGAACTTTTGTTTCATTGAATTTTTTTTTCATTTTTACTTAAATAACTTTGCTGATTTGTTTATACCCTGCTAAATTCATGTACTTAGTAAACAACTACATGATTTTTGTTTATCTCCTGATATTGGCTTCTTGATATTGGCTTGTTCTCATTTGCTGTTACTATTGTGCTGGTTCGGTTTTGCTGGGATTCAAAGGATATTTGATTATTGTGCTGTTCTTGTGATTTTGTTCTTGACTGAAATTGTTGTGACCGGTTCTTCAATCATTTTGTTGATACTGACACAGCTAAATGAAAGACTGAAATTTTCTGATAAAGTTAAAGCGAGGGAGCGAATGGTCAAATATGGTCAATACTCTAAAAGTTACATATGGTCATATGTCTCTCGACAGGTCTAGAAGTTATTTTTTATAATTTTAGTTAATTTGTTGAGAGCTTATCACCGATTTGGTACCCAGATCCTTGGCATTAGATTCTGGAAAACTATTGCATCGTTTGTTCAGTTGTGTTGATTAAACTGTAATGAAGAAATTCTTGTGATTTCAGGCATGGATGCAAACCTGTTGAGGCTATTACAGACAAAGCAAACAATGCTAGTTGCATTTACAAAATGGGTAATTGAAGCAAACATTTGATTAAATGAAGGCATTGTTTTATCAGTTTTAGGCATACAACAGTACTACAAATTATGTAATTATTTTCAGTTTTTGATGTATGAATTAAGTACAAATGATTTGGTCTCAGTTTTCTATTTTGTTTTGGCAGCAGACCAGTTTTTAGCTTTGCTGGCAACAAATCAGTTTTACATATTCTTTTCTTTTACTGGTAACATACCAGTACAAAATCCATTACATATTTAAGATGCACCTGTTATTTATTCGATGTACAGTGATTAAAAACACGCATGAGAGTTTTACACTTGTTAATTATTCGACGAACCTGTTAAATATCACGAACAAATGCATAATAACCAAAATAAATAATAATACCGACAATGCAATTGCAAATAATGATAAATTATATATGAGGGTAGTTTTGACATTTCATTACATCTTGATTTTTTTATACAATTTATTATTTGCTATTTCAACTAACTTTTTGCCAAACAACATTTTTCACTCTTCCGAATAATCAAGAATACCTTCTTCCTACCACTCTTCCAAAATCACACTATTATATTCTTACCACTCTTCTAGCGCTATTCCTTGATTTGCAAAAACGTACCCTATGGGAAGAGATGGAAGAGATATAGATAACCAAATCATTGACAAAGCAACAATGGGTATTCATTTTTGTAATCGCTTCAAGATGGGTTTCCAAATTATACAAAATTTTATACCTATATAAATCATGGAGACAAATCTACAATTCTAATAATTTTATTTTGATCACCCATTAATTCTGTTGTAATCGCTTCATAGATGGGTTTCCGAACTATACAAAATTTTATACACAACCTATATAAATCATGGAAACAAATCTACAATTCTCAAAATTTTATTTTGATCACCCGTTAATTCTGTTGTAATAGCTTCATAGATGGGTTTTCAAACTATACAAAATTTTATACACGACCTATATAAATCATGGAAACAAATCTACAGTTCTCAAAATTTTATTTTTGATCACCCGTTAATTCTGTTGTTGTGGTAGTCAGACAATATTGTTGTCAATTGACCCTACATATGCATAAAAGCACAAAACAGGGCATTAAGCTTTTCTTGAGTAAATAAACCAACGAAATAGAACCTTTAGATAGTATTTCTCATGCTCTTCTCGATACGCTTTTGTCAGAACACTCATGTTAATGGCATAATGTGCCTCAGTTTCTTCAACAAAACTATGCCAGTCATTCATGGCACAATTGACATCATCCACTTTCTGATCAGTCAGACCCGATCGGATTGGAGCCAGCCACATCCTGGCATGGCTAGGATACCTACAAATTCCAAAGCAACAATACAAACTATTAATATTAGCAAAACCATTTTGCAGCCAAAAGTTGGCATTACCAGACTTCACATTCATGCCTTCTTCAGAGATGCAATATTTTATTTTAATTTACTTTCATGCTCCTTTATCTGATAATGGGCATATCCACTTGACCTGCTACAGGTCCGTCTTTGACAATGTTAGCTGCTGAGTGCTCTATTTTCTTTTTAATTTCTTATTTTATTGAAAGCAAAATAGGAATGATTCTGATACAAACAATTATTTCTTATTTTGGAGGTCACTACGGAATTATTATCATGTTTCTAGTAATAGATCGTTTCTTCTACTAGTCAGCTTGCATAAATTTACATTTGCATGTTTTTCTATTTAAAATTTGATCCTGAAACATTCTTTTGGATCCAAAACTTTTAGGAACATCAGCCTCTTTTAGTATGCTCATATATGATATTCTAAAAGGACAACTACGTATGTCGTAATTCAGATTTTTTGTGTGTGTATAAAAGAGACATAAGAGAGAGAGAGACAGAGAGATGCAGGGAGAGAGAGTTTCATACATGACTCCGTCAGGTTTGAGCCAGCGATCTCTGGCAAATATAACAGAATCAAACATGGATTCCCTTAGAAGGAAATAACCCATCCATTCTGATATTATAACATCAACTGCAACATCATATAAACTTGAGAATTAGAACTGAAGGAAACTATAATTCAATATTCGAAAAAGAACCATGACTAGTTTTGATGACGCCCTTGCCAGGAAAGACACAAAATCACAATTAGATGTTGTATAGGCATCTGACCACATATCAATAACATCTTTGTCTGAACTAATATAATCTTTTGAAATGTCCCACAGTTAATATTAATGTAATTCAGCCTCAAATATGCAACATAGCACACGGCCTAATGAAGCTTCCAACGATGGAAGTTAAGTTTAAATCTGTCTTGCTCAATAAAGCTCAAGTTCGGTAATTATACCTTTAGAAATGTTTGCTAAACTCGTAGTTTTAAAGGAAACAAATTTATCAACTTAATCAGGTAATGAACTCCAAAAAGGGCAGCATGTTGCACGTAGCTCCCGCTTGCGCGGGGTCTGGGGAAGGATCGGACCACTTTGTGGTCTTTGTACGCAACCTTTCCCTGCATTTCTGCAAGAGATTGTTTCCAGGATTTGAACCCACAACCTCCTGGTCACAAGGTAATGAACTCTCACTTCAAAAATTTATCCCCAATTAACCTCCACAAAGATTAAAGTCTTAATTTGTCCCCAACTTAACCTACATGTTAGTCTTCACAGTGCTATCATGAGTGCCAAATTATAAACAAGGATTTGTTAAACTGACCTTTCTCAGGCAGTGTGATATCCTCCATTGACCCCTCAATTACCTCCACAATATCTTCGACCCCATTTCCTTTGACAAGATCTCTTGCATGATCTGCCATTTTTGTGGCCTCGACGGCATATACTTTTCTCGCCCCAGCTTGTGCGCACCAAATAGCAAGGATGCCACTCCCTGTCCCAACATCTAGTACAACCTGTTTAACCATAAAAAAAATATACAACATAAGAATTCAGAAAATATTTATTTATTATGTATTTTTTTCTTTCTTTCTTTATTTTGAGAGCTTATAATTTGAGGTAGACATCAAAATGCAAGTTCAGTTAACTCATAAGAAGATAAATTCTTCATATCTTTAAACTAGGCGCTCGTTACATCATACTTAACTGAACTAGACCAGCTAGTAAGGCTAAATAGTAATTTTTCCACCAAAGAAAATTAAAATTTAAAAGACTCAAGTTTGAAACTAAAATAAAATAATATAACTATTGGCTCAGCAACATACTAGCACCGCACCGGACAAATCCTAATACCAGGAGAGCAGAACAAAAAAAGGGGAAAACAATTCACGGAACGAATTACTGCGACTAGGTCGGGAGCTCACACACCTTGCCTCGGAAATGGTGCTTGTTGCGCGAGACAGCGTGGAAGTAGGCGTCCATGCGCACTTTGTCGGAGAGCATCTCCTTTTGGTGGTAGAGATACCCATAGGTGCAAAAATAGTTAGCGAAATCGACTCCCTTGTCAACCTGAGGCGCGGCGGCGGCGGGAGGCTGCGTGGATCCGTTGCACCCGTTCTCACTGGTTGCCATGGCTGTCAATCCGAAGAAGAAAAGAGGAGGTAGAGAAGGAAGAGAGGTGGTAGGAGGCCAGGAGGGGAACGAATAAAGAGGTACAATGAGGTTTAAGGTTTTACGACTGGTCAATTAGGGCTTTGGAGGTTGCGTTGCTCTCTCAGTAGTCAGTGGTATCCATTCAAGTCTCACAGTTACCGTTGGATTTAAGTCTCATTTTGTTCTGAGCCGTAGATGAGAGGTTGCGTTACTCTCTGCGTTGTTTTTGTCACGAAGCACGATAAACAGGCAACTCATTTTTTTAATATTAAAAATATAATAAATAGAGTAGGGATTCAATGACACAATTCTAAATAATTAAAAGTTATCACAATCATTTTTTCATTTTCAAAGTTCAAATTATTGATCCAAATCATTGAACATGATCTTCACAATAAAATATGCTCTCAGATCAAATTTTATTTTTTTTGGAGTTTTTTACTATTTATTAAGATGGGTACAAAATTCAATGATTCACGTTATCGTAACTTTGTCATATTTTTGCATTAATCTTAATAAATAGTAAAAAATCCAAAAAAATGTAAAATTTGATTTAGAAGCGTATTTTATTGTGGAGATCGTGTTTAACGATTTGGATCAACAATTTAGACTTTGAAAATGAAAAAATGATTGTGATAACTTTGTGATTATTTAGGGTTGTGGTTATCTGATCCCTCCTCTAATAAATAAACTATAAATAGAAAGAAAGATTGTCGTCTAAGTTTAAAAAATAGAAAAGATAAACTAAACGAAGTCAAGGGTGGGCACTGGAGTTCTCCAAGCTTTATAAAACAAAATTTAAAACTTTTTGACCATCCCCGCTCAGTTGAATTTGACAATTCAGTGCTTTTGGAAAAAAAAGTCAAAAATACGAAATTAATAATTTAGTGCTTTAAAACTTGAATTTTTTAATAATAAAATATTAACAATTCAGTGAAGCCCTTAGTGGCTTCGTCGCTGCTGTCAACAAAACTCTTTTATTTTTTTTATTCAATTCGTATCGTATTCTTATAAGACGAATATAAGAATGAGTACGGTTTTTTCTCGTTAGATAAACTAATATTTTATACCTATTTTTAGACTATATACTTGAGCCTCGGAACTTTAAGTTGCTGAGTTGTGAATAGGTCGATTTAGCAGCTTCAGACATGCTTTCCCCTCTATAAATGAATAGGTCGATTTCAGTTTCTGAGTCAGTCCTTCGTATTCATTGCCAAGTTGTACCTAGTTTCCAAAGTACAAATATGTGTCAAGAATGGTATTTAATAAAATGATTTTCAAAGTACAAATATGTGTCGATTTCCAAAGTACCTATTTATGGATCAGAGTATCGGAAAGTCAAATAGCTGATACCTATTTGTACCAACTCCTTTTCTCAGATTACAGGGTGTTATGTCAATTCCTTTTCTCAGATCAGGCCTAAGTGCCTAACAGTTGAAATAATCAATTATGCGATATTGATGAAACTGGGTTAAAGCCATGAGTCTATTCAATTTATGTAACAACACTTCAAGAAGGAAAATTTTAAATCAGGGACTGGTAGAGTTGGGAAGTTGTTTTAAAGATTCTGAGTATTGATTTGTGCAGGTTGGATTGCGGTGCTTCTTTCGACTGCTTTGTACGTTGGCTTCCTCAATTACTATTTTTTGATGAGGTAGTCAGGTAGAGATATAAAGTAATTGTTTTTGTGTTATTTAAACACTGCTATGCAATATTGTTATTGACTCTTGATATGTGACATAAGTGTCCATATTTTTTTACCTGTGTTAAGAGAATCCCTTTCCTCTCCCTCTCGGTGCATTTATTGCACGTCACCCTCTCTCCCTCTCACTTCTTTTCTCGAGATTCTTCTCTCTCTCCCCACCTTTCTTTTCTCTCTCTCTCTGCAGGCATTTAATGCCCCTCTTGCTTCTTTACCTTCCCGAGGAGCCCAAGCATCTTAGAGTTTAGGATTTAGAGTTTAGAGTTTATGGTTTTTCGATGTTTGGACATTTCTTCAAGGTTATGTTTGGACATGCAGTTCATCGGGATGCGAAAGAGGAGTGTGTTTGAATTCATTCGCTCGAAAAGAGAAATAGAATGGAGCATTAAAGATTGAATGATTTTGTTTATGTTCGTTACAACTTGAGATTGTAGCAAAGGTATGAAATTAAAAAAATAATCAATTATTTTTTCCAAGAGAAGTAAATAACAGAGTTATTAATTTCAGGATATCATTTCGGGAGAGAAATTATGATCCTATCAGTTTTGAAGAATTTGGTGATAATGACAAGTGGGTTTTAGAGGATGATCCACCAATTTTGACGGTTGAAGAATTAGAGGAGTTCCGCAAACAAATGGCTGGACTAAACATACAAACTAATGAAGATTTTGCAGATGATTTCGTGAATTTAGATGATCCAGATTCTGATGATGATGTTGTAGCTAATGAAGAACATCAAAGTGTTGTAGCTGACGGAGAAGCAAGGGATGATTCAAGACATAGAGATGGTAATGATAATACACACCAAGATATTTCAATTACTCATTTGCAATTCTAGTTTCTGTCAAATTGCAAAAAAAAAAATCGGGTATTAGGACCAAATTGAGTAATTAAAATTGTATGGTGTTAATTAAGAATGTTGGCAATTTTAATTACTCAGTGGCAACTTTGGTTTGTTGTCAAGTTTTAAGAATGGAGCATCAAGATATTGCAATTACTCAGTGAGTCAGTGCAATTTTAGTTTCTGTCAGGTTTTAAGAAATTTCAAGTTTTAAGAATGTTGATTAATTAACTCAGTCATTTGAATGCTACGTGAATTAGTTTGATGTATTAGTTGGATTAAAACTTGGATTTACTTAATTATATTGTTGGATGCAGTGTTTTTGAAATCCAACTTGGATGTATTAATTGATCTACTTTATATTGTTTGATATATTAGTTGGATTAAAGTTTGGATTTATTTAGTTTGATTATTATTATTGTCTTTGGTGAAGCTTCTAGTCAAACTTCCATTGCTGATATTGCCACTGGTACAAATTGCCACTCCTAGTTCTATTTCTTGCATTCTCTGATCTCAACTCTGAAAAAATTGATGGAACCAGCTTGTGAAGTGGGTGGGTATAATTATAACATGTTTGTTTCAGGGAATGGGGAATTGCCGAATTGGGGATGTAGTAAAAACTACATTGTTTCATTGTAAATTGTGATGCATTTTTATAAAAGTAAGGTACCCAAAAGTTGGCCACTGGGCTACAATATTCATATTTTCGCCTTGCCACTGATACAAATTGCCACTCCTAATTTCTTTCAGACAGCCGAAGATTTCATTTGCAAAAAGATTCACAAGCAAAATTCGAAGAATTTCATTATATGTAACTAATATATGTATTCATAAAAAACCGACAATTGAACCGGTTGATCCAATGGTCCGACTAGTGAACCGATGAACCGAGTGTTTACCAGGTCGACGTCCGGTCCGGTTTTAAAAACACTGCTACATTCAAAATAAGTGCCGCCAACCAAGGGGTGTAAAACAAAGAAGTCTGAGCTAACTTATAACAAGTCAAAATAACTTATTGATGCTACCACGGCTTGATACACTGAAGGCCTTTGGTTATCCACATAGTCGGATGTTGGTTTCATGGTATTCCTGCAAGCAGACAAGTTCACTTGACAAACATAGAAAACAACAACAGCATCTAAGAACAGATCAGATAGATAGGTCTAATGTGGTACTGTTAAATTTGACACTGCTTCTGATCATGAAAATAAGCTCTCTTAATTGTTCTCATGTAATCAAGATGCCAGTCCACATTAATAACAATCAAGAACAATAAATGGTATAGAACTTTCTCAACCGTTATTAACATGGGTGCAAAAGGGGGCAGTGGAAGCACAAAGCAACAATTATACACTAAAGACTAGTCAAGTACAGCACTAATTGGAGATTAACAAGCCTACAAATCCTAATACTTGAAAACCCAAATGACATCAAATTGTCAGGTACAGACAATCCTTTAGACAAATAATCTGTACCTTTTAGCTTGAACGAACTGGAGGCTTCCAGTTATTTATCCACTCTGTTAGAGTGGTGACATTATTGCTGATATCCTCCACATTATCACTACGTAATGGCATAACTATATCCAAGGCATAGCTTTCTCTTGCCTCCTCTAACAAGACTTGAAATATTTCACACTCTATGTTGTTTGTCAGCTTCGCACCCATGTAACCTCTGCAATTTGATCAAATTTAGGTTTATTAGGAAACAGAAACAACCCTAGAATGTCAAGAACTAATAATAGAACAAAGTTATTTCTTGAGAAATCCAATATTCATGGCTATAGACACTGCTGATTTATATATTTCAAAACCAATAACACATGTTTCATTTTTCATAATCTTCCATTACCGATTGGACATTATTTCGTATCCAGTAGAACCACAAATTTATGATTAGATTTCAAACATATTTATTTCATATTACCAATCATTCATCTAATCATCTCCAATCAGGTGAACAGCCCACATATACGGAAGAAACCACAAATTGAAGTAAAAAAGAAATATAATTCAATGGTAAGTGCTTAGCAATTTAGCATAGGCAAATATGTAGCAGTAGCGCTAGTTAGGCAGTTCTTAATAGTTTTTAATGATAAATTTACCGGCTTGTGAGGCGGTCATGTAGAATGGAATTGTCAGTTTGTAAAACAACTACAAGGTCAAACCACCGCTCGGGGAAAAACTCACAGCCATGATAGTCGACTATATTACCTCCTTCTTCCATCTGGTCTTCAAGTTCATCACATACCTACATTACATAAAAGCCAGATAAATTTTAAACATTATCTTTAAATGATTGCAACATTACAAGCAAATTGATGCAACTAACTACAGAGCTATTATTATGGAAACCTAAACAAATATTCTAAATCATAATAGGATTGTGAGATACACAAATTCTTCGATCGGTACATTTGCCACCAAAACCTCGATCTAGAACCTAAATGAAGCTTCAACTGTGAATGATAGCCTATATATAATCCAAATTTCAGTCAACCGGCCATTAATCGAATGATGATGCGTCGAATAGGGCTAAATCTACCATGTCGTCATTGATGACGTGGCAATCGAGCTCGTCGTCCCAGCCATCGTGAAGCCCCTTCTCGCGCGCCAAATCGCTGATGTTGAAGTGCCGCATCCCGGTGGCGTCGGCCACGAGCGAGCTCGTCGTCGTCTTCCCCGTCCCCGGCGTTCCGGTAACCAGCACGTTCGGTCGAAGCCTCATCGGACCGCCGCCATTTTGCGCACTCTCCGCCATTGATCTCTCAAGAGAGAAAAGAGGAGAGAAGAAGCGAGTCTAGAGTCTAGACGAGAAATGAGCCGAAAACAATGCCGCGAGCCCGCGACGGATTGAGATCCCTACTTTTCTTTCTTTTCGATCTGCACCGTTGAATTTTAATGAGGGAGTCAGATTAATATAAAAGATCAGTTTATTTCTAATGATCGAACCCTCTGTTTTTAATCCGACGGTAAAAAAGCGAATTATAAGACCCTCCTTAACAATTATGACTATTTTTTGAAAATAAATTAGTCAAATATTTAATTTTTATTGATCAAACATTAAACAATTGAATTATTTAATTGTATTAATATAAGAATGAATTGTTTAAATTTTAAAATTTGTGTAATGCTGTATAGAATATGCTCTCGCTCAAAATAATAGCATATTCGGAGTTTCGGACCTATGCGGCGAAAGGCTCGAATCGTTTATTGCTAGTACAACTGTACAAGTTGAGTGTTTGTTCGTAACTGTGAAAAAATCTAACGAGTTACTGATTTGTGGGACCATCGTCATTGTACTTCGTGGGACCAGCAAGGCTATCACTTGCAGTACCTAGGTTTTTACATTCCTTGCTTCGTGGAATTATACGATCGAGTAAGACGTTTAACGGGCCGGACCTAGCAGGAAACTCAATCTGGCCCATAATATTCTGTTTCTAAATACAGGCCAATACGGGCTGGGCTTAACTAGGTGTGCCTCTAGATCGCTGGCTTAATAGTTTTGTTGTTATCTGCTAAAAATGGCATCACTGAATAGTGCTGGTACCAATCCTGGAGTGGAGAAATAGAGCTCAGTTACTGTGTTATGTGCTTTTTATGCATGGGTCTGCTCTAATCTAAATTGGCCTATTTTTCGGTACAAAAGCGAGAGCATAAATTAGACGTGTAAAGTGGGAATAAAAGGATTTTGTCTACCTATATTCTCTCAAAGAGTTCTAAGCTAAGCTTGTCCAAATATTCTTCCATTAATGTCTTTTTCTGCAAAAACACACAGCAAGTCTTTGCAACTTGTTGGTGTGAATTCTTATCCTATCCGAACTGTAACATGGGAGTAGTACTAATCATGCACAACTTGCATTGAATGAAGCCTTTTGGCTCTAGATATAGAAGTATAGAACATTTCATGTGAGGGCAGATATAGATTTATTCGTACAGTGTGTGGGACCTCAAATTTGTGATCTTGTATATATGCGTCGGTACTGCTATTTGAAACCAAACAAGCGGGAATCAATAATGCCGACGGGTCGGTTTTGGATTGGATTTCACCCTCAACTGGTCATTCGAATTTGGCCGCATTGTTGAGAAGAAATTGTTTTCATAAAAAATTATGGAATTTATAATGTATCCAAAATGAACTATATATTTAGCACACAACAGATGTTCTGTTAATTCTAGGTGAGAGGCAACCAGACCTAGAAGAAGAAGCTAGATCTCTTGGTCAAGGTGGGTTTGATGCAGGAGAATTTTGCAATGAGATTGTAAATTTGAATTATCATGTTTTTTTTAGTACTATTATGCTTAAACAAAAAACATGGAATAGTCACAACTTCGTTTGGAAAAAAAAATGTCATTTAAGGAATATATGGCCAAGAATGAAAAAGAAATAAGCCATAGAAAGGTATAAATCAATCAGCTGCTTTGACTAAAGGAGAGTAATAATGTATATGCGATATATATGTTGATGCCAATAAGGATATATTAAGTGCTTCTAGGAATTGGAGTGAATCTGAGACCTTTTGAATTATTGCAAAAGGTTGGAATAGAGATATTGTTTGATAGAGAATAGGAGATTGCAATAGCAGCACACCTTATGTGGAGAATATATGCCTATTTAATTGGCCTGCTCAGAACATTAATTTAACCCCAATCATTCAATATTTTGTCCATACTTTACCAACATTTCCATTTCTGTTAAAACTTTCTTACCACTCTGTTTAGTTCGGACCCGAATCTGCTGTAGCGCATGCAGTAGCGCGCTACAGCAGATGGACGGTTCGGATCGACCGCCAGCGATGGAAATCAGGTGGGCTTTTATATTTTGGCACGAATTTTGATGTAATCAGTAAAAATCAGACGATTCAAATGTTGCGCTACACCATTCCACGCAGCACCAGATCTGTTTCCGTTTAGTTCTTACTACATGGGGTGAACTGTGAAGTGCTTCATCATGACATGCATCCATTTTTTTATTTTTTTTTAACTAAATGCCCGTAGGCGATCATGAGATTCAATTTAAATGTTTAGACTTCATCCAATTTGAACTATGTAATTAATGTTTAGACTTCATCCAATTTGAACAATGATACAATATTTTTTTCATATCATGATCTAAAATTTGTATCATCATCTATGTAGCGAGTCTCCACATAAAAGTGAGACTTGCGTCACTGCAAAAGAAAAGAGATTTAACAATTTTCATAAACAATTGTTACTTAAATAATTGTTAAACTCCTTTGACAAAAATGTAAAAAAAAATTAATGTTAAGGCAATGTTTATTTAATATAACCGTCGTTATTGATGTAACTACGACAAGGATTATTAATAAGCAATCGTTGTCTTATTTTTTCAGATTTTTTTTAACTCAAAGACAATGATTTCTTAAAATAAATGTTATCGTATCTACACCTATAGCAACAATTATTTTAAATAATCGTTGACTTGTCTTCAACCCTAACTCAAATAATTGCTTCACAACTCTTTCTCTCCGTCTCTTCCCCCTGACCGTCTCTCAACTTCTCAAACTTCTATACTAGATCTGATCCCTCTCTTTTCCACATGACTATCTCCACACCTCTAACTGATATAATCTTCTAGAGGTGTGAAGATTATCAATTTCACATATCACACTTCTTGCTTCTTCTTCCTTTCATCGACTCTTTAAGCATTAGAATGATCCTCCGTCATATTATTCATGTCCACCATCAGTTTCGTTTTTTTCTCTTCTTGCTGATGAATCTTATTGTGTTTTCTCATCTCGTCGTGTTGCCGATGAAAAAAATATTACTATCTACGAAATTCAAATCAAATAAATGATCATCTTCAGATTTAGTAACAGAAAACATCACATAATACTAATGCTAATATTCGAAAAGAGTAATAGAGATAATGAAAAAAAAAACTATATTCGATGATAAACAACTATATTTCTTTTCCACAAAAAAGACGAACAATAACTCTTTGCATGTGACTCTATTGCAACTAGAGATGCTAATGAACATGACGGTTCATGAATAAAATGGACTGGATATTATTGAACATTTATGAAATGGACTATTTTCTTGGTCTTGGTTGAAGTTCAGTCCAAGTCCAATTGATAAAACTGAATTGAACTAATTATGAACAAATTATGGACAAACTGTAGACTAATTGTGAGCTCAGTGTGGGATTAAATGAAAATATGTTCAAACATTCCACAGAGAGAACTAAGTTATTCGCACAAAAAAACCTAAGTTATTCAATACAGTGATGAAATAACTTTTATTTAAAGATGATTGTGCATTGTGGTGTTCAGAATCATGTTCGCATAGTTAGCTTATAGACAAATAGTGGACATTATTCGGTTATAAGATGAACTGAACATGTACTGAATATTAATAGATAATTATGAACTTGATTTGATCATGAATTTCAACTCCTCATCAGCGGACTGAGCTGAACATGACTGAAACTCATCCATTAACAGCTCTAGTTGCAACAACAATCCACAGAAATTAAAGCTCGATTAATTCTAACTAGTTAGCTAACACTAACTAATTAATTATATTGAACATTCAAAGTAGAATATCGGAACAAACGTCTTCTCGCATTAATCCAGAGAATATGCATTATTTTATGTAAATAATGTATCAGTACTAATTACTGCGATAAATTTTTAGAATATATTCTGAAGACTAAATCGTCGTAGATATATAGTTTAATTGCGTGGTAAGGATGAGGCTAAGCAAAGGGACTGAAATCGAATATTCATAAAAAAAATATAAAAAATATGATCAAGAAAAGAAATCAGTTTTGGTCCTCTTAAACCTTTTCCCTTGTTTTTGTTCCATTATTCCTCCTTGAGAAACTTTCTTTCTCCGCAAACTGTTCACATTTTTGTAGTTCAATAAATCTTATTGAAAGAAACATATTAAGTACTGTTCAACTTGCAATCTAATTCATTTAATTAAAATATTGATATTAGCGTTATATATGGTTCTTTTTTTTTTTTCCTTTTTTGAGTAAATATTGAAGTCAAGTCTTTCAACTTGTAAATTGTCTAAATTTTAAACATGCAACATTCGACATGAAAAATATTGTCTTTAATTAACCAGACGCATGATATCGGCAGGATAGTTTTTTTTTGTCAAGATGGTATTATATTATACACAATCATAGATCTACCAGGATTCTTACAAATATGATAACACTTCAAGGTGAGATATATTTTTACTATTGTTCATTTATCATAATATATTGGAAGCGACTAACTGTTCTCCTTACAAGTCCCCCTACACGTCCTCCATATACGACAAATATATTAGTCTTTATATACTGAATGTAAGTCTTTATACTCAAATGTAGTAGTCTTTATACTATCGGACTGGATTCATTATAATAAATATTGAGTGTCAAGTTTTCATTTCTCAAGACATGTAGTATTTATTTGTAATTTCCTTATTAATTATATACTGCAATGAATATTGTATCATGAAAGTCTTTATACTTTTGACAGTTTTCATTTCTAAGGACATGTACACATAATACTTTATTTGACAGTCTCCATTTAAACATGGAAGTCTTTATATTAAATGTTACAAGTCTTTATACTGTATCACGTAACTGTTTGTCGCGTAGCGGGGGACGCGAGAGGAGGACAGAGAGTGGGGATGACATATTAACTCTAATATAGGAACTCTAATATATTTTCTCAGTTTTTATAGACGTAGAAAATTATAAGTACATTTAAAGTTTTAAGGCAAAAGGACCATTTCCAGCACTTGGCTCCGCTATTGAATCTAGCATAAATAACGAGCACCATCTCACTTTAAATAATCACGAACTTATTCCATGCAAGTGGCGTTTAAAAAAATGACTATCAGAATTAATGATCATTATTTTAAAATGCTTATATTGTTTTTTTCACGATATATATTAGCGGTGAAGCTTGGAAATTTTTTAATGGAGATCAAACATCATATTAGTGTTAATATTAATACAATAATCATATCATAATTTGTTAAATTATAATTATGGGAGTCGAGTGTCATTACAATAGAAAGAAAATTTAGCAATTTTCATAAAACAAGAAGAAATTGTTAAATACCGTTGGAATAAGTGCAAAAAAATCTCTGAGGATAAGACAATTTTCATAAAACAATATCAATTTTCATAAAACAATATCTCTTCCCCTCGCCTAACGACTCTACGCCTTGCCGCCTTAACACCTCTATGCCGATCTCTATCACACACACATACACAAAAAACTGACCGCTCTCTCTCCTTTCCCACCTGGCCGCTTCATCGATCTCGTGCTTTTCTCCTCTTGCTGACACTTTCAAGTCGCTAGGCCGCTCCTCATCTTTCCTATGTTCAAGGTATTTTTTTTTTGTAGCAAAATAATTGTGATATTTGATATTTTTCATCTTAGATTAAGAATAATTAACTACTAATTTGGTTGTGTTTGTATCATGCAGGAATTAGCAGAAATAATGTTATCAAGTTAGTGGTTAGATAAGTGTTCACTTTTTTCTATTTTAAATAATATGAAAATAGTGCTAACTTTTGC